>SZWC01003738.1:111179-121681 GCA_023375785.1 Penium margaritaceum | reverse complement strand
TGCGTGCATGCGTGCGTGCGTGCATGCGTGCGTATGTGCGTGTGTGCATGCGTACGTGCGTGCGTGCGTGCGTGCGTGTGTGCGTGCGTGCGTGCGTGCATGCGTGTAGTTACTAGGAAGTTGCATAGGCTGCCTAGTCCATGTTTGGTGAGGTGAGAGGACGCAACATCCACCAACAAGTGGGACACGCCATGGATGCGGTAACTTGCTTGCAAATTTTCACACTTAACCAAAGACAAGAGAGTGACGGGGAGCGAGCGAGACAAGTACCGGTGAGCACTCACTCACCACGAGCGTAGAGCTCGGGTGAGCAAGAGCCGCCACCCGGGGGTCGAGCCCGACCTCTAGGAATAACCGAGGGCGGCTACTCACCGATGCACGGTCAAGACCGGCACGGTGGCCCCCTAAGGATCAGCACCCGGGTAAGAAGCAGATCCCCCATCACATGCAAAGCAAGACAAGATGATGCAGGGCACGGCAGTGAGAGTGTACGTCCCTAGAATCTACCGCATCACACACATAGAAAATTCATAAATTCACGCAATGGTCTCATTTGCGTTCATGGTGATTCCTGGGTCCAGCAGCAGCAGCAGCTTGGAACGCCACCAGCTTCATCTAGAATGGGCATGTTGGGCGTTTCCCCAGGTGGGACCATTGTTATTCAATCTGTACAGAATGTGTGCAGGATGTGAGAGGCAAGAGGGCATAGAGTTATGAGTGGCCGACGAACTTCAACACTCCCCCATGACCCGCAGACAAGCACTCCACACACGCACAAGAGAATTACAANCTCATTTGCGTTCATGGTGATTCCTGGTTCCAGCAGCAACAACAGCTTGGAACGCCACCAGCTTCATCTAGAATGGGCATGTTGGGCGTTTCCCCAGGTGGGACCATTGTTATTCAATCTGTACAGAATGTGTGCAGGATGTGAGAGGCAAGAGGGCATAGAGTTATGAGTGGCCGACGAACTTCAACACTCCCCCATGACCCGCAGACAAGCACTCCACACGCACAAGAGAATTACAAGGAGATGATGAGAGATAGAAAGAACATACAGACAGTCATCCTGGATCATGGGGACTGATGAGACCAACAGAGTGAATGGCACCTTTGAAGACATTTCAGCTGAGGGCCTTAGTGAGAAAGTCCACTCTCTGCGACCTGGTATCCACCCTTGCAATTTGGACAATGCCAGCAGCAATGCACTCACGAACAAAGTGATGCTCCACATTGATGTGTTTGGTGTGTGAGTGATGCATGCCACTATTTTTAGCAATGGCTTTTGTGCTCTGATTGTCGCAGTGTAGAGTGATGCAGTGGATGGAAACGCGCAATTGTTGCAGCAGGCGACACAGCCAGACAGCTTCACACGTGCATGCACCAAGAGCAACATACTCAACCTCAGCAGTGCTGCGTGCCACACACCCTTGCTTGCCACTTTTCCAGGAAACTGCCATGCCACCAATCAAGAAGATGTACCCCGTACGGCTGCGTGCATCAGTGTCGTGTGTCCAGTCGCTATCAGTGAAGCCATCAACCACGAGAGAGGGCTGAGCACAAAAGAAGAGGCCAACACGTGGTGTGGCAAGAAAATAGCGAACAATTCGCAAGGCAGCCTCCAACTGCCGTTCGCGTGGACATTGAGAGAATAGTGAGAAGAAGTTGACCGCAAAGGCCACATCAGCACGACTGGTGGTGGCAAGGTACATTAGTGACCCTATGGCTCTGAGGTAGTCAGTCATGTCAACTTTCTCCCCCAGCTTGAAAAGGTCCGATGATTTCAGCAGTGTCTGTCCAGCTGGGGTCATGGGCGTAGAGGTAGTGGGAATGGTAGTGAGAAGTGGACTGGACCACTCCCCCAGGCTGTGGATATACGCAGTCTGGTGCATGTGGAGAGTGCGGCGTGCACGGTCCCGCTCGAGCTCCATGCCCAAGAAGATGCGAGCTGGCCCCAGATCCTTCATCTTGTAACCGGCTTGGAGAAGGGACTTAGCAGCAGTGGCAACTAGTGGCTGTGACGGAGGGTTGAGAAACAGAGCGGGGCCCACTGGACTTCTTCTGAAGCCGCCCTTCTCCAGGGTTGCCGTTATCTCCTGGTTCCAACAGCGGGGTGACTGCTTGAGCCCATAGAGGGCCTTGCGCAGCCGCCACACACGGCTCGTCCCATCCGAAATTCCAGGTGGCTGCACCATGTAGATTTCCTCATCTAGCTTGCCATGCAAAAAGGGAATTGTTGACGTCCATTTCCTCCAGCTCCCAGTCATGTTGGGCAACTAGACTGAGCAGTGCTCTGGCAGTGGTGTAGCGACCAACAGGTACAAAAGTCTCGTCAAAGTCCACACCTGGAATCTGTGAGAACCCCTTTGCAGTGAGACGCGCTTTATACTGTTCCACAGTGTTGTCTGGGTTGAGCTTGCGTCGATACACCCACTTGGCTGCAACAGCTTTGCGGCCTGGTGGTAACTCCACTAACTCATATACACTGTGCTCTGACAGTGTATCGAGTTCAGCCTTCATGGCCTGTTCCCACTTAGAGGAGTCAGTGGCTGCACGTGCTGCCTGTATCATCACAGGTTCAGGGGGAAGCGGAGAGAGACCGGCGGTAGCAAAGCACGAGGCAACATACACAGCGATGGACGAGGACAGAGCAGAGTGAAATTCCTACTCAACCAGGGAGTAGCCAAGGGCAGTGCTGGAGTGCATGACAGACGCTACTGCAGACAGGCCAGAGGTGGTGAGACCAAGGGCCTGAAGACCAGGGTCACCGGAGACAACAGGGTGTGACTGCGAGGGGAGGGCACGGAGTCGCCCACCACGCGTGTAGGGTGAGACCGGTGGAACGGTCACAGAGGAGGAGGGCGCAGCGGGACGAGGTGATGCAGGAGAAGAGGGGGAGACAGGAGCTGGTACAGGGGCGACAGGGGAAGACGGAGAGGTGGAGACAAGAGGAGAAGAGGAGCACGACGCCGCAGGAGAGACAGCGGTAGGAGAGCCAGGAGATGGGATGAGTGAGGGGGCCAATGGAGCCGTGGAGGGAACTGAGGCCACTGGAGAGGCAGACAACAGAGGACGCTGATCGGACGGGGAAGTGACAGCAGGGACAGAAGGATGCCCTGAGGAGGGAACAGGAGGTCCAAAGGGCACAAGACCACCTCCACCCCGAACGGGTGGAGTGGGAAGCCTGCCAAAGCGTGGGGAGTCACACTCAAACAGGTGTTCAAAGAAGAGGGCATCACAAGATTCAATTACCCGGCAGCGGGAAGGATCCCAGAAGCGCCAGGCTTTGGAGAAGGGAGAGACACCAAGGAACACGCACAAGCGACCACGAGGAGAGAGCTTACCATCAAGCTGGTCAGTGGGCATCCAGACTCAGGCAAGGCATCCCCACACTCGTGCAAGACGGAGATCAGCTCGGCGACCAGTCCAGTGTTCAAAAGGGGTGACATTGTGGGGAAGTGGTCCATGCGGAATTTTGTTCCACACCCAAGTCATATAGGACATGGCTTCAAAGGCAAAGAGAGGAGACTGACCCAAGGCAGAGAGCAGAGAACGAACCCCATTAGCAAGGGTGCGATTCCAGCGTTCGGAGACGCCATTCTGCTCAGGTGTGTAGGGGGCAGAGGATTCAAGGCGCACACCGCGAGACTCAAGAAAACGGGACGTTGGACCAAATAATTCACCACCACGGTCGTTGCGAAAGACACGCAAAGACCGGAGACAAGCCCGTTTGGCCTGTGCGAGCCAAGACTCAATGACATCAGTGACATCGCTTTCATGCCGAAGGGCAAAGACCCAGCGGTAGCGACAGTAGTCATCAGTGAGACACAAGACATAGCGCCCAAGGCCACCCAGGAATTCCTGGGGTAGGGGGCCCATGACATCGGCATGCACCAGATCAAGTGGATGCGAGGTAGTGGATTCAGAGGTGGAGAAGGGTGAGCGGTGCATTTTGCCACTAGCACAGTCAAGACAGGTGGACGTGCAGGGAGCAAAGAAAGTGGCAGGATCAAGGCTGTAGGCAGGTTGAAGACAAAGGAGGCGCTGGATGGCGGCAGTGTGGATGTGACAGAGGCGAGCGACATGAACAAAGGCAGATGCAGCGGAAGGTGAGGTCAACGTGAGAGGCACACGGAACAGACAATCGCAGCGCACACCACGGAGAACAACACGGCTAGAGGAACAAAGAGAGATAGATGCAAGGCCGTGGCTGGACAAGAAGTCCATGCCTTGATCGTCAAGGGTGGTTACCGAGAGCAGACTGACTTCAAGGTTAGGGACATACAGGACATCGGGAAGATAAACAGTGTCGCCAGGGCCAACAAAGCGGAAAACACCAACACCTTGAACAAGGAGAAGCTGACCTGAGCCAGTTTGGACAGAACGTACTGACTGAACAGGCCCAAGTAAAACAAAGGAGGACCGACAAGATGTCATGTGATGCGTGGCCCCTGAATCAATGATCCAGAGGCCAGGTGAGGCACGAGTGGAGGGAAGGACCAAGCAGACAGCCACAGTGCCACAAGCAGGGGAAGAAGTAGACTCTCCAAGGCGTGTGGGAAACGTATGAGGCTGCCAGTGCTCAATCCATGCACAATCATCAGGCAATTCCCCTTGCACACTACAAGAGGCGGAACCACGGAGAGTGACATCCGACTCACAAACGGAGACACAAGACTGGCCACTCACACTCTCACCTCCCTGGAAGCGAAGGTGTAGAAGCTCGGCCAAGCGATGCTCAAGAGCGTGCTCTTCGTCTCGGCGATCGGATGAGCGCTCAGAGAAGCGGTCAGATGAGCGATCGGAGTGGTGGCCATTGTCCTGGGCCCAGGGAGGGACAGAGTAGTGGGAGGATGGTGGCCCGTAGTAGGGGGAACTGGATGGTGGCGGCACCCAGCCCCACGGACTAGGGGCAGGCTGCGACGGCTGAAGTGGGGCCAGTGTGGTGGTCAGGGCAGAGGCAGATGAGGAGGGTGAGGACGATGAGACTGTGACTGCGGCAGCAGTAGAGGAGGCAACGACGCCGGTGCGGGCCCAATGAGCACGCATGGAGGAGGCAAGGCGCGCATCATCGCGGGGAGCCGGACACTTAGGGGCCGGTGGCGCCGCAGTTCTAGCAGGTGACATCAGCGACCGAGGAACTGGAGCCCCTGCCGCCACATCCGCCTCCACGTCCTTTGCCCCCACGACCACCACCAAGGCCGGTGTGAGAGCCGTTGCTCCCACCGCGGCTGGCCACCTGCGTTGAGTGAGTTGAGGCATGAAGGGTGGAGACGGTGGAGGATGCTGCAGTGGAAGCAGAGGGTGAGGAGGTAGTGACAGCTGCAGTTGCGACACGGTGCAGCCGCTTGTTCTGGAGAGAGTTCCACCAGTCAGTGAGACGTGCAGCAGTGAAGTCAAAGAGGGTGCCAATCCCTGGTGGAGAAGGGATTGGTGCAGAGGCAAGGCATTCAAGTTCTGCCTGGGAGACATGGAGGTACAAGTCACGCAACTCAGGGATGAGGCCAGCAACAATGGACAGACATGCGGAGAGAGGTCCTGGTGCAGCCTTGCCCAGGTCACGCAGCAAGAAAAGGCTGCGTGCCCAGTACTCATCTGCTGTCTTGTCTGCCCGCATCTACAACGTGTTGAATTGAACAGTGAGTGCACTTTGGGCGGCATGCCAAGTGACAGTTTTGCGACGGCGGATGAGTGCATAACCACCAAATGGGTCAGCAGTGGTGCCCCGGATGGGGTCCGCATTATACGTACCGATATCATCAAGGAGACTTTCAGGACCAGCGTTAATGAGGGCCCGCACAGCACGTGCAGCCTCTGCAGGCTGCGTCACAAAAGATGGTTTGGCGGGTGCATAGTACTCCCACAGTAGCTCACCCTAAGCCCACGCACTAAAGCGCGTCTCCCAGGATGTGAAGGTGAGCTTGGAGGTGAATTGCGGCGAAGGTGTTTCAAAATCCTTCTGTCGCGCCGGTGGGAGAGTACGAGCAGAGGCGGTTGCAGCTCTGACAGATGGGGAGGAGGAGTTAGCAAGGCCACCAGCAGGTGGTGCTGATGAGTCTGTAGATCCTGACTTATTAGCATGAAAGGCTGCTGCAAGGGCCGGCACGGAGCAAGGACGCTCAAGTACTAATGCAGTTATTATTGCGGCTAACTCATGCTCTGCATCCCGTTCACAATCAAGCTCATCTTGTGCCTTTCAGCACTCAGCTTGCGCTTCGCTAAGGGCGGCGGCATGGTGAGAATGTAAGAGTGCTAGTGCAAAAATTCTATCAAGAATGAGGGGCAAGAGGAAGAGAGGTTTGGCGTGCAGAATGAGAGGTGGTCTCACCGATCTGGTGACGGTGCAGTAGAGTGAAGAGAGGAGTCACCACGGCAGCTGCTGAGGAGAAGAGCACTGCCACCCACCCAGCAAGCGCCACCGTAAAGCACAGGAGGCCAATGACAGTGGCTCCAGCCACTGCTGTAGATGTAGATGCAACGAGGACCCCTGTGACGACATGTGGAGTCTGCACAGTCAGCTCGCGTGGAGCACCTGTGGGAGTCAGGACGGCTGCTGCGGTGGAGGCGCGGATGGAGCTGACGGCGGCGGCAGTGGCGGCAGCAGTAGATGAGGCTGTAGTGGTGACCGAGGCTGTTGTGGCTGTGATCTGAGTGGTAATGTTTGCTGCGGCGGCTGCAAGCAATGTGAGAGAGGCTGCTGCGTGAGCGTAGGCTTCAGACGGACGACCCACGGCAGTTTGAGTGGGTGCCCTGCAGGCACGAGCGGTTGTAGCGAAGGTTGCTGCGGCCCCTGCTGTTGCGTCAAGCATAGCATCTGCGAGGCCGATAGAGTCAGTGTGCACTGGCAGCAACGGGATGACACCCGGGACCTCTGGCGTTGGAGATGGTTCAGCAGATGTGGCGGCAGCGGGGGAGGAACCGACTGTGGTCTTGCAGGTAGATGCAGATGTAAAGGGTGGAGTGCCGACTCCGGGTTGCATGATTAGAGAGCGAGGAGGGGACGGTGGCAAGTCGTCTACCGTGTAAACCTGTCTGTTAATCTCCTCCTCTTGTACAGCCGCTGCCCTTTCTAGGTCCCCTTGCCAGTACTTGGAGTCGAGCATGCGGACCCAGATGGGCGTGTCGTTGTCTGGAGGGGCAGGCGGGTAGCACTCCCTAGGGTCCTCCCACCCGTTGTCAGTGTGACGTGCGGCAGTTCGAGGAGAATCGAGCTCCTCGTCAGGGGGTCCGTCGTGTGGTGGGGAATCCAGGTTGACTGATATGGCTGTGGACGTAGCTGAGGGCAGAAGAGAGTCTAGGTGCAGCCTAGGATACTCAATGAAGGACAAGGAGGAGAACCACAGGTGTCGGACACACTAGGGTGTCCCCAGGGCAATGCTGAGAGAGCTGCCGATTGCGTACACCTGAGACAGTATGCTGCCAGGAGAGAATGAAAGAGGAGAGAGGGGCACACGAGAGCAGCCGGCTGCAGCAAGATGCAGCCAAGAAAAAGGAGAAAGCGAACGGTGCGTACACACACCGCAGACGATCTTGAGAGCAGCGAAGAGCAGCTGTAGAGAGGAGTGTGGCAGTCGAGAGAAATGTGAGGGCCAGCGGAGACACCGACAGCTCACAGTGCTGAAGTGAGGCGGGAGATGCGCCTACATACCACGAACAACCGTGGGGGCGGCCAAGAGCGGCTGCGAAGAGATGTAGTGCGGTAGGGTCCAGTGCGAGGACCAGGAGAGACTCTGGCCACTGACGACGGGAGAGTACACGCGAACAAGCGGGAAAGAACCCGCTGGACCCCGGGAGACGACCACCCGCCGAGAGACGTCGAGGGTGGTGAGCGCAGCAGCTCAGACGGCTGCTGCGAGTTGCCGCTGTGTGGAGGCACGCATTTGCCTCGGGAACAGCAGAAGTGATGAGAGGGCCATGGGAGAGGGTGGGTGTAGACTTCAAGGACCAGGATCGCGAAACGGTGAGAGAGGACGCTCACGCGCTCTGATAACAGTAGTTACTAGGAAGTTGCATAGGCTGCCTAGTCCATGTTTGGTGAGGTGAGAGGACGCAACATCCACCAACAAGTGGGACACACCATGGATGCGGTAACTTGCTTGCAAAGTCTCACACTTAACCAAAGACAAGAGAGTGACGGGGAGCGAGCGAGACAAGTACCGGTGAGCACTCACTCACCATGAGCGTAGAGCTCGGGTGAGCAAGAGCCGCCACCCGGGGGTCGAGCCCGACCTCTCGGAATAACCGAGGGCGGCTACTCATCGATGCATGGTCAAGACCGGCACGGTGGCCCCCTAAGGATCAGCACCTGGGTAAGAAGCAGCTCCCCAATCACATGCAAAGCAAGACAAGATTGTTGTGCTTTGTGCCGTTCCTGTACAGTTTACTGTGACCACTCGGCCGTGTCCATACTCGTGCAGATCCCTGAGGCAGGAGGCCCTGGTGACACCGGCGCGACGACAGGCGGCGGACTACCCGCTTGGAGCTGACCGATCACTGTTCCAGAGCCCCAGATGCCACCGGGACTCTCTGTTGTGTCTTCTACGTCTTGCAGGCGTCTTTCGGCGGACTGGCCATGAGGCATATTTGCACGTTTTTGCATTGTATGCTCACTGTCAGTCAATGGATGCATGCATGTGACCAGTCGTAGCGTCTGTCTTTTGATTTTGCACGTCTAGGTTCAGACAGCGTAGCATTCTGACATGTGTGCGCAGAGTTACGGCCAAAATAGTGGTTTTGGGCCGGTTTTAGGACAGCTCTTGGACTGCCGCATGCGACACCCGCCGTGCGCCGCGGCAGGTATTTATGCCATGGACCTGTCATTTGTCATTTCTCTCTGCATATGCTATATTGAAGCATTCTGACACTGTGTCTTGTGTCTCCTAGCCAAACCCTTGCCGTTGAATGTACGACTTGTGACCGTCGTCACCGTCGGATCAAGCACTGACGCCCGGTCAGCGGCTGTGTTGCTAGGAAGCTTCTACGCACTTTCTCATGGTATCAGAGCAATGAGACTGTTCTCACTGAGCTACGCAGCAGAGACGCAGAAGAGCAGCAGCAGTGAGAGTCACCGCTGCAGCAGAGTTTCTGGGGTCTGTTGGAGACGGCCGGCCGCCGTCAATGCACTCCACCCACCACGTGAGATCGCAGCTGCAGAGACAGCAGCAGTGGCGTGTACCGCCACGCAGAGGTGTGTGGCGGCTGCAGTGCGTGCAGCCGCCCTCCCACAGCCGCAGCAGCAGAGCAACAGCAGCAGAGGCGGCGACAGCAGCAGCGCAGCAGCAGCGGCCGCAGCAGCAGCGTGGCAGCAGCGGCGGCAGCAGCAGCGCAGCAGCAGCGTCGGCAGCAGCAGCGCAGTAGCGGCAGCGGCGGCAGCGGCACAGCAGCAGCAGCGGAAGTCGCGGTGGCAACAGCAGCGCAACAGTGGCAGCAGCAGCAGCGCACGGCGGCGGCAGCCAGCAGCAACTGCAGCGCACAGCAGTAGCCGCAGCGCGCAGCAGCAGCATTAGCGCAGCCGCTGCTGCCACCGCTGCACACGCAGCTACGTAGCTGCTGCTGCAGCTGACAGCACAGTTGCAGCAGCAGCTGGGCGGAAGCTGCTACGCAGCTTCCGCGGAGCTGCCGCGTGCCACCGCGAAGCGGCTCCACACGCGCGCAGAACCGTGACAAGAAAAAAAAAAAGAAAAAAGGAGGGGACGAGCTGACATCAGCATTGTTGATTGCTGATGTCATCAGGCCGTGCTGACGTCAGCAATCACATGCTGACGTCAAACGCCAAATTTTCACCTGGAAAGTCAAACTTTGCCAGCGTTTCAACTCCTCGAGAAACGCAGACGGTTTTGAAATCCGGCAAACATGACCTGTCGTCCCATAGTGAGCGGCGACATGAGTTCACCCGACGACAAGGACAAGGGACCAGGTGATCCGTCCTCCTCTTCTTCAGGGGTATTGAGCCCTCGCTCGCAGGCCATTGCAGACCTGCGCAGCCAACAGGAGGAGATGCGTCGTCTACAGCGAGAGCAGACTGACGCGATCCGCACGCTGACTGAGCTTCTGCGTGCTCAGTCCACGGCTCCTTCGCGGATTTCTGAGGGAGCTGCCGGCGTTGCGGCCTCCACCCAGCACTCGGCCCAGGTGCCCGTGACAGGTGCTCCGCCTGCTTCACCTCCTGGTGTGGTCTCTCCACCACCTGGGGACCTCCTTGATGACGAGCCATTCATGCCAGGCTTCGAGGATGACTCCCAGGAGCAGGAGATTCGTCTTCTAGAGGAGCGCCTCCGTCAGCTGCAGACGGGTACCCGACCTCCACCTGTGTCCCCTGTACGATCGTCACCTGACTTCCCCGGTGATGACCCCCTACCAGGAGTTTTCCTCGTCTCTCGCCCTCCTCAGCCTGTGGTTGCTCTCCCCACGGAGCGGCAGCTAAAGGACTTTGAGGCACCACCTCCACGATACATCAGCGAGGATGGATTTGACTGCTGGGAGATCCTGTTTCAGGTGTGGGC
>SZWC01003738.1:39142-82152 GCA_023375785.1 Penium margaritaceum | reverse complement strand
CCCCCCCCCCCCCCCCCCCCCCCCCCTCGCCCTCCGTGCAAACGAGCAAGCGAGGACAACGGATAGGGGGAGCGAGGATGAGAGCAAGGATGAGGAAAGCGCACGAGAGAAATCGGCACGAAATCGTCGATCGTGCCTCGCACGCGACGATTTCGCGGCGACGCGTCAAAAACGAAACTCAAGTTCGCATAGTTTTAGGACGAATTGCGGGTTTCGAAACCAGAAAACTCGTGCGAATGCACGAGTTCGAGGTAAAGACCCAAGGTTTGTGTCCCAAAACCAGGGTTACGGTTAAAAACAGAAATGGGCCTCCAAAGACTCGAAGTATTCGAGTCTCCTTGCTCTGGGTCGTTGATGACAATTGCCCCTCAGTCATGGGAAGGGGGGTAAAACCCTTACGCGGACTGAGAACGCCATTCTGCGAACTCTGATGACGACTTCAGAGCAGGAGCTAGAGACTTGACCCGTTATAGTGGTTCTCAAAGCCAGACGACCCCCGCGATTAAGGGTTGGACGGAAACAAAAATTACGACATATAAAAAATGCCGCCGGCATCTGCAAGCAACAACAGAAACGCCAAAGGGGCATACGAAGTCCACACTAATCCGTTTCAAACGCCGAAAATTGCGTTTGAAAGCTCTTGAAGAGCTCTATTTCAACCTCCCAAATTTTTTGAGCTTCTTCTCCACCCCAGGGAGCTAGGTGGATTTTTCTTGGATGGGGTGGGGAGTGCCCACCCCCAAAACCACCAATTTGCCCCCATTTCCAAGGTTTCTTTCCCCTTCCAACAAAAACAATTGGGACAACGCTCCTTCCCAAGGCCAGGGGCTCTCATGGCGTGAGAAAACCTTAGAAAGAGGGAGGACGACACCTTGATGAATTTTGGCGGCCTCCCCAACGTCGGCGACTTTAGGAAGACGCCGCTAAGGGGCGCGAGACGCACGAAGAAGACTCAAAGGGAGGCCAAGGAAGACAAGAAGACTGGAGGAAGACAAAGTAGTTACGAGATGGAGTTGAAGAGTTCCTAGGACTTGTAATTCCCTTCTTACTCTTTGTTCTAGCTTAGTGAGCGGTACTCACACTTCTTGTTATTCCCTTGTATTGTAATTTTATGTTTTCCTAGATACTAGTTGCTACCAAGTGCCGTGAGTCACGGCTTAGGAAGACTAGTTTCAAAACCCACGGCCTTGTGCCCACGTGGCGGCCTAGGAAAATAGAAGTTTAAACTACAATTGCCTCACCGATCGTGAGAGCAAAATTTTAGGAGGTGATTTGTCCTCAAAGTTGTGGGGTGATGCTCACAACGGTCTTCACGTGCTAGTTGCACAGGCGACGAGATGGCAAGTGTCGGACCGTCGAAGACCAACAAGGGTAAGGTGGTGACGGCCTCACCACGAGCTCTCGACGGACTCCAAATTTTGGGAGCCGCCGCCGCGAGCACGGTTGCCAATCCGAAGGCAAACGTACCGCCAAAGGCAACCGTACTGCCGAAGGAAACCGACGCCGACCTCGGCGATACTGAGAAACATGAGGAGGCCGCAAAAGTGCTCGATGACAATGTCCACGCGCACGTAGGCGACCCCCATGCGACGGACGGCGCGATGGAGGAGGATCTCCCAGAGGGGGATCCCCACGAAGAGCACGACGCCGACGATGGCGAAGACGACGAGGATCGTGATCATTGCCATCGTAGTGAGGCAAACTCGAGGCGATTGCTCGAGAAGGGCAAGGCGCTCGCAACATCGCCTGAAGTTTCTAACAGCAGCAAAATTACCAAGAGCAACAAGGCCGCCGAAAGAAGCCACGCGGGAAGCTCCCGCGAGAATGAGCCGGACGACGACGCCGCAAAGGCAATTCGCAATGACTACTACAGGCTTGCGGAGTTTGCTTCTGAAGCGGCGAGCCGAGTCAAGATCACCACCAACGGTGGAGGTATGGCACCACTCGGAGGTGTGGGGGCGAAACCCCCTTCCTATGATGTAGCCGCAATGGTAAAGGGCAACACCCACTCGAGCATCGTTGCTGACGACAGTCTCCTCCGAAAGGTGGGACTCCTTGGAGGCGTGTACACAAACCGTACCCTCCTACAATGGGTAAAGGTGCACGGACAATGCGAGGCCCTGGAGGCTATCGTCGATGCTCTGATGACATCAAAGCTTAAGTTTGCGTTTGCCAACCTGCTGGCCCACGTTAGGCAGAGTATCACGGACCTTGACCATGATCGCCAGTTGCAGCACCTGGCCGCCCATGAGGCAAGCTACCGATGCAACGACCTCGACAAGGCGCTGTAGAGCGTGCCCCATGTGCGGATGCAACAAAAAACTCAGCACACTGTAGCTACAGATGCCACTGCTCGTGGCAGCGACGACTTGCCTACCTCGACAATCTCGGGGCTGGTCATGAACACATCCTTCCTCCACAGTGTGGAGATCTTCTGGAAGGGCGTGAAGTTGACCAAATAACTGAACCGCATGGAGCACGTCCTACGCGTCCACAAGGCTCCACTTAGTCAATGGGGCGATCTTGCCACGACTCGGCTTGAAGACAAGCTCTTCAAGTACGTGGTCAAGAATTGGAGTGCGTAGAGGCCACACCTCAAGTGGCAGCCCATGCCGTGGGAAGCCTTCTGCACAATCATGCGTAAGAAGTGTACCCAGCGTGAGGAGGCGCAGCGCGCCATCCACAAGATCAAGGACTTCAGGCAATTGGGTAATGCGCTTGAGGCCTACTTAAGCGAGTTTACCGTACTCGTGGAGGAAGCCGAAAGATTCACCGAGAGCGACGGTACCTAGACATTCAAGTACCCAGAGTGCTTGCTGCTAGAGTACTTACGCGGTGGACTTGCCAGCGAGAAGCTGAAAGACAAGACCACCACGAACGTAACGGGCCAAGCTTGGACAAGCTGGAGGGCTTTGCGAGACTACATGAGCGAAGTGTATTCGGCGAACCCGAAGCACTACTCAGATGCATGGTCGAACGCACGTGCACAACAAGGCCGTGATGTACGCATGGAGGCTACAGGGGCTGGAGGGATAGCCGGGCAGTGGGGCGAGGTCAAGGGCAAGCAGCCGGCAAACCCCTCCGCTAAGAAGACTGGTGGGAACAAGCCCCCCAACCATAAGCGTGGCCGCGACAATGATGAGCTGCGTATGGCGCGCGAGCGTCGTATAACGGCCTTCTACGAGGGACTCTGCCACAACTGCATGCAGCCCGGACACTTCAGGGCTCAGTGCCCTGAGGCTGGTGGTGGTGGGCAAGTGGCCGCTGTGTTAGCCACAACAGCAGCACCTCGTGGGGAGGGTGCAGCATGAGGCCGCGGACAGGGCCGTGGACAGGGTCGCGGTCGAGGCAATGGGCCCGGCCGTGAAAGCGGACAAGGCCGTGGGCAGGTTTTCCCCACCCCTGAGTGACGTTAGTGGGGACCACTCAGGGGTAAAACTAGATCATGATTGTGGACTCATGTTTTCAGATGAGTATGTTAAACAATTTGAGTTTTTGACAAGTTCAAATTTCTCTGTTGTTTTCTCTCATCTTGTTGAACCGCATTCTACAATTGCTGACCGACATTGCCCACTAAACCTTCCATCTCCGGACGAGATGCATGATTGTACATGCTTAGTGGTGGTAACACCGACCACTGTGCAAGAGTTGTGTGACACAGTGATTGAAGCAAACGTCCTCAAAGCAATGAGTTTAATCACGTTCGCGGTACCTTTAGTGGACGATTTCGACCTAGTCAAATTCAAAGATTGGAAGGTGCTAGCCAAACTCACACATGCCCACAAGATGTGGAGTCAAGTGGGTGAATCATGAGAGTTGTGCCGCCCGTTGTACATATTCTGTGTTTGTCACAAACTCGGCTTGCCGTCGTCGAGCCTGTTCACTCGGAAGAGTGGAGACAACATGACGATGCAGTTCAAAGGACACCTAGCTGGTACTCTCGTGAACATACTGGCTGATACTAGAGGAGACGACTCCTTTGTTAGTCTTGGCTTTATGCGACAGGTGGGCCTAAAGTATGAGCCATCGGATGGCGCAGTTGTCGTCGGTGACAACCGTACAGTACCTGTGATTGGTGCCTATAAGGCAAAAATTTGTATTCAAGGTTACACACAGAGTGTCACGTTGAAGGTACTCAACCTTCTTGACCCGTTTGACGTGGTGCTAGGCGATCCATGGCTCCATGAAAGCAAAGCTCTGATGTGCTTGGAATCAAGGCGCTTGATACTCTGAAAGGGACGGCGTCGCTTTACGCTAATTCCAAGTACAGAATTGTCACCGACTCGATTTCAAGTCCATGCTAGCTTGTGTGCGATGCAGGTCAAGAGGCATATTCTACTAGGTTGTTGATACTTCTTGGCTCATCTGTAGAGAGTGGAGGATGACGTGAAGGAAGACACCCCACAAGAGATCAAATCTCTGTTGGCAGAGTTATCGGATGTATTCCAAGACCCACCGGCTGGGCTTCCACCAGAACGACACATGGGCCACACAATTCAGCTGCAACCGGAGGCAACTCCTGTGTTCAGACCCATGTATGGCCTTAGTCCAGCACAAAGGGGAGAGGCCACACGCCAAATCAAAGAGTACCTTACAAAAGGATGGATCGATCCAAGTAGCTCGCCGTATGGTGCGCCGATCCTTTTCTTGAACAAAAAGGATTGTGGTTTACGCATGTGCGTGGATTACCGGGCATTGAACAAGCTGACGGTGAAGAATCAATTCCCTTTACCGTGGGTTGAGGACCTTTTTGACCAACTCCAAGGGGAAAAAGTATTTTTTTCCTTGGATTTGTCTCAAGGGTACCATCAAATCCGCATCACGGAAGATGATGTGCCCATAACCGCATTTCGAACACACATAGGACATTATCAGTTTCGAGTGTTAGGCTTCGGGTTTACAAATTCTTTGGCAACATTCCAAGGACAAATGGACCAAATGTTTGCCAAGCAACTTGGGCAATTTGTCTTGGTTTACCTAGACAATATCCTGGTTTTCTTAAAGTCAAAGGAAGAGCACATAGAACATCTACGTGAAGTCCTCGCAATCCTTCAAGAACAGAAGTTCTATGCAAAAGTGAGCAAGTGCAAGCTTGCACAAGATGAGCTCGAATACCTGGGACACATCGTCGGCAAGGATGGCATCCGTGTCAACCCACGAAAGGTCCAAGCCATTGTAGACTGGCCACGCCCGGAGAATGTTGGGCAGATTCGGTCTTTCCTCGGCCTTGCAAACTGCTTTCAACGGTTTATGCAAGGGTATTCGATCTTGGTAGCACCGCTAACCAGGCTCACGCAAAAAGACGTGCACTGGGGAATGGATAGCTGATTGCGAGAACGCTTTTCTCAAAGTCAAAGAGCTTCTATCAATAGTGCCTGTCCTAGCTCTTTTGCATCCATCATAACCGTGGGAGGTTTGATGTGATGCGTCAGTAGTAGGACTCAGAGCCGTCCTCATGCAGAACGGTCACACAGTTGCGTATGAGAGCCGGAAGCTCATCCCCGCGGAAACGCGGTACACGACTGGGGATCAAGAACTCTTTGTGGTAGTACATGCTTTCAAGACGTGCCATTGCTACCTCGAGGGTGCTGCATGGGGTGTGACGGTCGTGACCGACCATAACCCATTGGTGTTTTTCCAAACGTAACCGAACCTATCAAGACGACAAGAGCGTTGGAGCGAATACCCGAGCCGATTCTTGTTCACATGGGAATATCAACCAGGACGCATCAATGTTGCTAATCCACTAAGCCGACAGCCCGTGGAAATTAAAGCAACCACCGAGGTTGGTGGGTGTTTTATGCCCATTGCAAAAGCAAGTGTGAAATCATCAGATCCCCTTGCACCTCTGCGGTAATCACCACGAGAGATTATCCATTACAATGGTTTTGTAAACAGGATCCGGATGGGATACTGTGTGGATTCTTGGTTTCAAAACTCTCAAAATCTGGACAAGTATGGCTTGGTGGAGGCCGCAGGAATCTTCAGGCACGGAGGACAAGTTGTTGTACCAAACTCGGGAGACCTTGGAGCAAAGATTCTCCCAGTTCTACGACCCGCCGGTCGCAGGTCATGTGGGACCTCGAAAGACCGGACAGGCACTCTAGGACCACTATTGGTGGCTAGGATGGATTGTCGATGTCCGTAAGTGATACATGACATGCGACCCATGTCTTTGGAATAAGGCTAGTAACAAGAAGCCTGCTGGACTCCTCCAACAGCTTCCCATTCCCGGGACTCCATGGGAGTGCGTCAGCATGGATTTCATTACTGGTCTTCCAGACACGGCCCGTGGCCACGATGCAATACTAGTGATTGTGGATGTTTTGACAAAGATGACACACTTCATTCCTACAATCACTGACGTGAATGCAGTGGAGACCGCTCGTCTCTTCTTTGAGGGTGTCGTAAAGGACCACAGCTTGCCGTTGCACATTATCTCCGATCGAGATAAAAAAATTTGCTAGTAAGTTCTGGCAAAAGATGCACGAGTACTTTGGTAGTGAGTTACAAATGTTGAAAGCATTTCACCCTCAAACTGACCGGTAAATAGAGCGCATGAACCGCACTCTGGAACAAATGCTCCACATGTACGTGGACCCTGCCATGCATGACTGGGACAAATTTCTATCACCGACAGTTTGCGGTGAACAACTCGGTGAACGAGTCAACACAGTTCATATCGTTTGTGTTGAACTATGGTCGGCATCCAGTGGCGCCCTCTTCATTGGTGAAGAGTGGGAGTACAAGAGGACAGGTTCCTTCTACTCAAGCCTTTGTCAAGCGCATAGACTCCTTGTTACAGGAGGCGAAGGATCACCTTCAAGCTGCTCGGCAAGACAAAAGACATATGCCGACAAAAGTCGCCGTGGGGTCTCGTTTGACATCGGTGACAAAGTGTTGCTTAGCACTAGGAATCTTTGGTTGAAGTCGCCAGGGGCACAAAAACGTATATAGAAGTGGATTGGGCCGTTTCCCATCGTTGCACGCATCGGGCCCGTGGCATACCGATTGCTGCTTCCGCCGAGTATGAATATACATGATGTGTTTCATGTGAGCCTGTTGGCTCCATACACGGCAGAGGGAACCGTTCAGCCACCACGGGTAGTCCTTGCTGCCGATGGCCAGTACGAGGTTGTGTCCCTACTTGAGCACCGATAGCGTACTCTCCGGTCGCAGGTTATTAGGGAATACCTTGTTCATTGGGCCGGGTGTGGACCTGAACATATCTCATGGGAGCCCGAGTCTCGGTTGCCCACAGGGGTGGTCAACGAGTATTGTAGCGAGCTGGCAGCTCACACGAATTGGCGCGTGTCAAGGTGTCTGAAAGAAGGTGGAACTTCTGAATGAGTGATTGATGAATGAGCCCAAGTGGGCTGATATACTCAGGACAGAGAGGGGACTGATCTGCCACCTAGGCACACTGCAACAATCTCTAATCTGCCACCTAGGCGGATTCTTGCAATCCATGTTGCTGACATGTTAGATTGCATATCTGACTGCAATCACAGTAAAACTGTGATCGTAGTCAGGGAGAGCTGAACTGGACTTCTCATAATTAAGTGGCCTAGNTTGGAGAGGACGGGTGGTAGCCCTTCGGACACTCAAGGTAGATGGTCTCATGAAGATCGCCTTGGAGAAAGGCAGTTGATACATCCATTGCATGCAACTCCATGTCACATGATGCAGCGATGTGGAGGAGAGCTCTGAACGTAGTTAACTTGGCTGTTGGAGAGTAGGTTTCGAAGAAGTCGATGCCTTTCTTTTGAGAGTACCCCTTTGCGACGTAGCGCGCTTTGAACTCGACAGGTTTGCCAAGAAACATTTTCACGCGGAAGAGCCACATCCCTTTGACGACGTTTGTTGTGGAGGGTCTTGGCTCCTCAATGTAGGTGTTGGTCACTTGAAATGCATGGAGCTCACTCTCGATTGCTCTTTTCCACTCCTTTGCATGTGGACCAGCCATGGCTTCTTCAAAAGTGGTTGGCAGTGGAATCTGTTGCTGTTTGTGAACTGTGGTGGTGAGAATGGCGTGTTGGTTCGTGCGTGGAGCGCGAGGGAGGCGAGGGAGATTGGTGTGTGTGAGGTCAGATGCCGAAGGACCCATGGCAAGCCAGCAAGGGAGGGGAGTGTGTGTAGAGAGCATGTTTACAACCTCTTCTTGTCTATCTTCTTGAAGAGCAAGATCACCCCCTGAAGGTAGACGAGGAAGAGAGGGACAAGAGGAAGACCCATGGGAGCGGAGTAGCTGTTTGGCAAGGATGCGTTCAGAACGTCGCAGTGTGGGGGGAGGTGGNGCAGGTTGGGAAGAGTGGGAGGGGGGAAGAGAGGAAGCGGAGGAGGTGGGGGTGGAGCAGCTGCAGATGTGGACGAAAGTGGAGTGGAAGGGTCATTAGCAGGAGGCGTTGAAGGGGCATGGGAAAGGGGAGGGGAGGATGATGGTGAGGAGACTTGTGGCAAGGTGGAGGGAGAGAGGCCGAAGTGCACCCAGTCAAGGGGCGGGGGGTCAGACTGTTGGTGGAGAAAATAGGGACGGGTTTCGTCGAAGCAAACGTCCACACTGCACATCTCTTGGCCGGTTGTAGGGTCAAGGAAAAGATACCCAGGAGAGTGTGGCGCAAAGCCGAAAAAGACGCACGGAACAGCTTTAGGATCGATCTTGGACGTGTTTTGTTGAGAGCGT
The DNA here is from genome assembly GCA_023375785.1 of Penium margaritaceum. Classification (NCBI taxonomy): domain Eukaryota; kingdom Viridiplantae; phylum Streptophyta; class Zygnematophyceae; order Desmidiales; family Peniaceae; genus Penium; species Penium margaritaceum. The sequence continues at coordinate 73,469 of SZWC01003738.1, read as the reverse complement.
TGTCGTTTCTTGAGAAGGACATAAGCCGTGGAACCCCAAACACGAAGGTTGGAGACGTTGGGTTTGGACCCTGTCCATGCTTCCGCGGGAGTGCTGTTGGCAAGGAGAGAGGAGGGGTAGAAATTGTGCACGTCTGAAGCATAGAGGAGAGCGTACGTCCAGTAGTCGCGAGGGGCGGCTGCATGGGCAAGAAGGGTGCGGACGATGTTGAGAAGGGTCTGGTTACGACGTTCAGCCACTCCGTTTTTTTCAGGAGATTCTAAGACCGTCACTTGGTGATCAATGCCGCGGCTGGCGCAGTAATTTGCGAGGAGATGGGACAGAAATTCACCGCCACGATCGGACCACAGACGACCGATGGAGCGGCCAAACCGGGCAGAAGCTTGGTTGGCCCAAGTAATGAAGGCAGTGTGGGCGTCAGATTTGGAGCGGAGAGGGATGGCCACGCCAAACCGAGAGTGATCGTCGACAATCGTGAGGAAGAACGAGTGGTTTGTGCGGGACACGGGGCGAATAGGACCGACAAGATCAAGGTGGACAATGTCGAGAGGCCTAGGAGCACGAGAGGGCTTGGGAGGGTGAGGAGCCGCACGAAGTTTGCCTTGAATGCAAGCGGTACAAGGTGGTGCAGCCAGAGGTGGGAGAGGAGGAAGTTGCGGAAGTCCAAGGACCATGTTGTGAGAGGATAGTTTCTGCAAAGCGGTGAAATTGGGGTGACAAAGACGATGATGATGGAGGATGAGAGGGTGGGAGAGATTGCGGCATGGACAAGCAACGGCGGTGGTTGTCGTGAGTGCATGTGAAGAAGGATGCGGGATGCGAGGCACACGGATGCGGTAAAGGTTGTTGTGAAGGTGAAAGGTGGCAAGGTGACGACCAGTTGAGGTTGAGAGATGGGCTTGAGTGCCAAACGCAGGAAAATGGACGTGCACCCCTTCTTGTTGTAGCTTGCGGACTGAGAGGAGGTTGGTGCGAAGTGAAGGAAGGTGGAGGCCAGTGACNCGAGAGGGCTTGGGAGGGTGAGGAGCCGCACGAAGTTTGCCTTGAATGCAAGCGGTACAAGATGGTGCAGCCAGAGGTGGGAGAGGAGGAAGCTGCGAAAGTCCAAGGACCATGTTGTGAGAGGATATTTTCTGCAAAGCGGTGAAATTGGGGTGACAAAGACGATGATGATGGAGGATGAGAGGGTGGGAGAGATTGCGGCATGGACAAGCAACGGCGGTGGTTGTCGTGAGTGCATGTGAAGAAGGATGCGGGATGCGAGGCACACGGATGCGGTAAAGGTTGTTGTGAAGGTGAAAGGTGGCAAGGTGACGACCAGTTGAGGTTGAGAGATGGGCTTGAGTGCCAAACGCAGGAAAATGGACGTGCACCCCTTCTTGTTGTAGCTTGCGGACTGAGAGGAGGTTGGTGCAAAGTGAAGGAAGGTGGAGGCCAGTGACCTGACCATGAATGGAGACTGGAGAGGCAAGAGTTGCACGAGCGCGACATTCGACAACCATGTCCGTAGTGACACCGGAAACAGGAACGGGGGACTGGAGAGGAGAGGTGCTGTCTGCATCCTTGAGAGAATACGAGGTAGCTCCACAATCAAGGGTTTGCTCCGTGAAAGAGTCGGAAATCAAACCGGGGGAGGGAGAGGACAAGGAGTAGATGGTGAATCCAGTTTCATTGGTAGGGTACATTGTGGCAACACTTGTATCGGGAGGGATGAGAGTTGCGAGGGTATTCAAGCTAGGTGTAGATACAGGTGTCACACTACCACATTCGAGTACTCCGAAACGGCTCGCACGAGCCTTGCGCGCCTCAGCACGCCAGTTCGGTCTCTCAGCATAGGTCTTGCCGGGATGTTGGGCAAGCCACTGGTCTGTCTTGAAATGGTCGCAGGCAGCTTGAGGGTGGTTGCGTCCACCACAGACCTTGCCTGCATGGGGTCCTGAGAGGGGCTTGTACTGACAGGGAGAGAACTTGTTGGACCCTGTAGTAAGATGAACCTGAGGAGAGGACAAGGTCGGCAGTGCTGAGGAGGGAAGAGGGGCATGAAGCACAGCAGCTAGGGCTGCCGGCTGGTGCGTCTTCGTGTTGTAGTCTTGTTCAGCGGCTGCGAGCTTCGGAGAGATGTTGTTGACTGTCAGTTCTGCGACAGGAAGTTGAAGAAGCATTTGGCGGATCACCTCGAAGCGAGAAGGAAGGCCGTGGATGATGCCCGCACACACCACAGCTTCAGGAAGATCAATGCTCATTTCTTTGAGATCTGCAGCAATAGTGGTGCAAGCAGCAACGTAGCCACCTATGTCGGGAAAGGTGTCAAATGGGACATGGAAGAGAGAGACAATTTTGATGCCGCAAGAGGTTGAAGTGCAAGCATCAAAGCGCTCTTTGAGGTAGTCCCAAACTGCTTTGGCACTGTCACCGATTGCTCGAATGTCGTTGTGTATCGCAGAGTCGCAGGTTGCCAAGAGAGACATGAGAGCGTTGTCATTGGCAAACTCCCACTTCTCGTGGTCTGAGCTGTCCTTGGCAGGTTCGATGCCACTGCCCACACCTGTGATGATTTTGTGGAGCAAAATACCATCGATGCGGGTCGTTTTGAAGTACGTAGAGATGTTGAAGGCCCACAACTTGTAGTTGTTGGTGCCGTCACGTTTGGTGGTGAGCTTAGGGATGCCAACAAGGGCGCCGGTGACAGCTGCAACTGAGGCCATGTTGAAATGGAGGGCGGTGTTGAGGGAGATGTGAAGAGCAGAGAGGAATCTGAGTTGGGTGGCAAGCAGAATACCACACAGGATGAAACGAGGAGAGGACTCCTTGTGATGGAGGCAAGGGTTAAGAAACCCTTGCCTTGATGAGGGAGGCAACACAGAAGTAGCTAAGGCGTCCCTGAGATCAGTGTCTGTGCTCTGGTACCATGTCTGAAAGAAGGTGGAACTTCTGAATGAGTGATTGATGAATGAGCCCAAGTGGGCTGATATACTCAGGACAGAGAGGGGACTGATCTGCCACCTAGGCACACTGCAACAATCTCTTATCTTCCACCTAGGCGGATTCTTGCAATCCATGTTGCTGACATGTTAGATTGCATATCTGACTGCAATCACAGTAAAACTGTGATCGTAGTCAGAGAGAGCTGAACTGGACTTCTCATAATTAAGTGGCCTAGTGAAGACCACTGGGCCACAGTCAGACACAAGGGGCACCACCTAAACACGGAAAAAGTGAACAACATTCCCGCCGGGCGGCATTCATGGACTACAACCATAGGAGGTTGGGGACGCCCAACATGGTTGTCGCACGGACGCTCTAGCCTAAAGGGGGGAGGCCGCTAGCCGTGCTGACCGACAAGCTGCAGCTGAGGTCCAAGTGCCATGCACGTGTTCATGTTTAGCTGGTGATTGAAATCATTGATTTTCTTTCACAATGTTGATGAATTACTGACTGATTATCCTGCTTGTTGTACATGAATCGGCACGGTTCATAATAAGTGGGGAGGAATGTAGCGGGAGGGCCGGTTCGGCCCTCCCTCCTCGCTGAATCGAGGGGTGGTTACACACCACCCCTCGCATCAGCGAGGGCTGGCCGGCGGCCAGCACTTCGCTGGCCGCTGGCAAGCTCGCTGCTAGCCGGCTGGACGGCCGGCGGCCGGCCAAGCGATCGGCCACCAGCTGGCCAGCCGCCAGCCGCCGATCGTGGCCTCAGCCCGATCGGCGGCTGAGGGGCCACGAGGGCCTCAAGGGCGAGGCCTCATGGTCTTGTGCCCTCGCCCCCCCTCGCCCCCCTCGCAAATGAGCAAGCGAGGATGACGAATAGGGGGAGCGAGGGTGAGGGCAAGGATGAGGGAAGTGCACGAGAGAAGTCGGCGCGAAGTTGCCGATCGTGCCTTGTACGTGACGATTTTGCACTGACGCGTAGAAAACAAAACTCAAATTTATTTAGGAAAAACTATGGGTTTCGAAACCGGAAATCTCGTGCGACTGCACGAGTTCGAGGTAAAAACCCCTGGTTTGGGTCCCAAAACCAGGGGTAAGGTTGAAAACAGAAATGGGCCTCCGGAGACTCAAAATTTTTGAGTCTCCCTGCTCTTGGTCGTTGATGACGATTGCCCCTCAGTCCTACGAAGGGGGTAAGCCTCTGACGCGGACTAAGAACGCTATTCTGCGAACTCCGACGACGACTTCAGAGTAGGAGCTAGAGACTCGACCCGTTACAGTTTGTGTGCCATGAAAAACGAGTCAAAATTTTGGAAGGGGCATTTTCGCTCGATAGCGATGGAGTTATGACCCTTTAGTTTTTTTTTCATGCACAAACCCCCTATTATGATGTAGGGTTTTATGTTTTGCGCGGGCGGAGCCTGTGCAAAATATGCAACACCCTACATCGTAGTGGGGGTTTGTGCATTGAGAAGAAAAAGGAAACAAAAGGGTAATTGCTCCATCATAATCTCACGATGGAGTGACGGTCGCCATTGAGCAATGGTCACATGATACTCGTCGCCATGCTCGATCAGCGAAGCATGTCCCTCACTGATCATGGCGAGAGAAGGTCGGACGCCTGGTTTCTTTTTTTAATAGGTGGGGATGCCATGTCAAAACTTGGACTCACGGGTATGCTAGCTTAATAGTACACGCAGTGTGGGTATCCAAGCTATAACACCCATTTCAAAACTGCAATTACACTCCATTTATCATTTCTTGATCCCTGAAAATGGTTTGTACAAAAAAACATCGTCTAATCTGTTAACCTAAGAAATCAAAGGGTTTCCTGTTAAGCTGAACGCAACGTACCTGGTGAACAGGTAAAAGGTGCGAGGCAGAACACATTTGAGAATTTGAAACACGTGAGAAATTTATAACTAGTGTTAGGTGTGCTTTAATGACAATTGTCAAAATGATCAGACACATCTACAAGTGTCGAGTTAAAAACAAGATGTAGTCGGGGTTGGTGGGTCAATTGTTGATTGACGCGTGTGGAGTCGCATCCTGAGTGGTTGGACCAAAAAGCTCTGCTGATGAATCCAGGGGCTTCAGAGATCGATGGCGAAGATGCGAGATGCATCTTCATATATCGCGACATTTCTCGATGTGCCCAAAACTCGACCGAAAGGTGATGACACTTTTGTTGTCGATTCTTGAAGGTGGTTGTGTTGGCTCTAGTGGGTGTGGAGGCACACTCAAGGATTCCTAGCTCTCACTGAAGCACGCTTCCAGTGTTTGGACAACCAATGGACACCAATGGTGAAGAGTGTGGAGCACAAGGATCACGGATGTGAGTGGGCAGAACACGTCGCATTCAGTAGATCTGAATCAAAACACGTTTTTATTAGTTGGCATAGTGAGATTACATTACATTCTTATAGCCTGTGATATAAGATTTCCAACGCATCCAAGCACACCCAAATCGGAGCAGTAGAGCCCCTGCTACGGCCGTCAAAGTAACCCTTGGTGGAGCCGAGCCGCCCACCATGCCCATGAACGGGAGTGACGGGAGGTGCTTCGACGGTGGCCTGTCGAAGCGCCCTTCATGTCATTCCAACGTGGGGAGGGGCTCGCCCTGGTCCAGAAGACCATCCACATCCATTACTTCATGGCCTATGTGCCTTTGGAGCCCATTGGAGACGAACTAGAATCACTGGTGGTGGATTATCCTGCCACCTATGGCAGGTACCAGATTCAACACGCCCAACACCCGATTTTCGGGCTAGGCAAACTTTCTGAATACTCACTCAAATCGAGCAATTCAAAGCTCGATCCTGCATGGAACAATCCAAGAGATCCAAATCTAAAGTCAGATAAGTTGTTTGACCACTCCTCAATGGTCGAACCAGGGAGTACGATCAACGACACTCATGACAAGGGGCACACCATGTCAACAATCTCCCCCTTGCACCACAATCTTGATGCCCTGTCTTTGGAACCTGTAGCATTTCAAACTTCACGGCGCAGACCGAGCTCCATGCAGCTCATGTCGTACCTGTCCTTGGGCTGTGCCTTGGTCATGGAACCGGCGAGCATGCGCTTAGTGCCACAATGCTTAATAGTCGCATCTCCCTTCGCCACCAAGTCCCGCGCGTAGTGATGACGGATCTCGATGTGCTTCGTTCTCCTGTGCAGCACTGGGTTCTGGGTGAGGCTGATGGTACTCATGTTGTCAACGTTGAGTACCGTCGGCTTCCTTTGCGGCATGCCGATCTCTTTTAGCAGCCGCCGCATCCACACCGCCTCCTTTGCAGCTTCCACGAGTGCAATGTTCTCCGCTTCGGTGCTAGACAGTGTAACACAGTCCTGCTTCCTGCTTGCCCATGAAACTACTACACCACCAAGCACAAACACGTACCCCGACGTTGATTTTCTGTCATCCTCATCACCAGCCCAGTCGGCATCCGAGTAGCCGACCAACTCGAGGGAGTCGTCACGTGCTCCCCCTCCAAACACGAGCCGCGACTGTTTTGTCGCCTTGAGATAGCGGAGGATCCGCTTCACCGCTTGCCAATGTAGCGGCCCGGGATCAGCAACATAGCGGCTCACTTGGCCCTACGCAAAGGCCAGGTCGGGCCGCGTCGCCACCATGGCGTACATGATGCTCCCCACTGCGAACTGGTATGTCACACCTGCCATCTCCTCCTTCTCCTCATCCGTACTCGGCCCCATGCTTGAGCTTAGCTCACATGTGGTGGTCATGGGTGTGCCAATGGGGTTGCAGTCCTCCATGTTGTAGTGGCGGAGCACCTCTTGCACGTACGTTTCCTGCCCTATCTTGAGCGTGCGTGCCTTGCGGTCCCTCTTGATGGCGACGCCGAGGTAGTACTCGAGCTCGCCCATGTCGGTCATTTTGAACCGACCGCCCAGCTGCCACTTCAGGTTCACCAACTCCTCCATGTCCGATGACACGAGGAAGAGTTCATCCACGTAGAGGACCACGATTTGGTGGAAACCTAGCTGCTTTTGCACGTACATGCTTTGATCCGCTTCACATCGCCCGAAGCCAAGCTCAGCCATGAAGCCGACCATTTTCAGGTACCACATGAGTGGCGCTTGCTTCAGTCCGTAGAGCGCCTTGCAAAGCCGGCACACCTTCCCCGGCGGTGCTTCCACCCCCTCCGGCACCTCCATGACGACCTCCTTGTCCAGGTCCCCATTGAGAAACACGGTTTTCACATCCATTTGGTGGACTTCGTAGTCGCGTGCCATCGCCACCGAGAGGATGGAACGGATGGAGGCGAACTTTGCCACCGGTGCAAAGGTTTCTTCGTAGTGTCCACCCTTTTGTTGGACATACCCCTTTTTTTTTTGGTTTTTAAGATGGTCCAGGCAGAAAATCCCTCCCACCTGGACATACCCCTTCGCGACTAGCCGCACCTTGTACCGCTCCACCTTCCCCTCCTTGGTGAGCTTCTTCTTGAAGATCCACTTGGAGCCGATGATTTTTGCGCCCTCCGGCCTGTCAATGAGCTGCCAAGTGTCGTTCTCTTTGTGGGAGGCGAGCTCAAACTTTATGGCTCCCTCCCACTCAGCCCCATCCTTCTGCTGCAACACCCCCTTGACGGTCTCGGGCTCCTCTTGCACAAAGAACGCTCGAGCGAACCCAGTCCAGGTGCCCTGTGCGGCATCGTACCGTTTCGCCGTCCTTCTTGCGCGTCCGCTTCTCCGGGGCTGCTGTTGTTGAGGCTGCTGTTGCTGCTGCCGCTGCTGCTGTTGCCCTCTCACGGTGCCACTCACACTCCTAGCCTGCTCCCCCTCTCTCAGGGACCGTGGAGATGCGGGCTCACTACCCACCTCCTCGTTCAGCTCCACTACTGCCGGCGCTTCGGACTCAATGTCCGACTTGGCTGACTGCATATCAGCCACTCCTCCATCCCCTGGATGGTTCCTACCGGTTGGAGCCGCTTGGACATCATCCTCTTTTGTGTCCTCCGGCGTCTCCCCCTCGAGGAGTGGCAGCCACTCCCCACACTTGGAGAGACCCGCGTCCTTGTCCGTCCAACGGCTGTCCTCGTCGAACGTGATGTCGTGACTCTTCACGATCTGCTGCCTCCGCGTGTCAAAGAGCCGGTATGCCTTGCTCCCAATCTCGTACCCGACGAAGATGCACCGGCGAGTCCGCGGGTCCAGCTTGCCCCGCCCCTCCCGTGTCTGCACAACAGCATGTACAACGCAACCAAACGTGCGAAGGTGTGCCACTGTTGGCTTCCTCCCACTCCACACTTCTTGTGGCGTCTTCCACACCTTGGACTCCGCGTCTTTTAGCGGCTTTGTCGGCGTCAGGTTCATGATGTACGCCGCTGTCCATGCCGCCTCGTCCAAGTACTGCTGCGCGAGGCCGGCATCGCTCAACATGGACCGGACCATGTTGAGGATGGTGCGATTCGCTCTCTTGGCAACGTCGTTTTGCTGTGGAGAGTGTGGCGTAGTTTTCTGCCACGCAATCCCCTTGCTTTTCATCCATGCCGAGCAACCCTCGTACTCGCCGCCATTGTTGCAACGGAATGCCTTCACCTTCAAGCCTATTTGTCGCTCCACTGCTGCCACAAACTCCTGCATACAAGTCAGGACATCACTCTTCCTCTTGATGATGTAAAGATAGAGCTTGCGGCTGTGGTCGTCGATGAAGGTGACGAAGTAGCGAGCGCCCCTGATGGAGCTCTCGAATGGTCCACACACGTCAGTGTGGACCACCTCCAGCTTCGCCGATACACGCGTCCCTTTGCCATAAAACGGCTGCAGAGTTGCCTTGCCCACCATGCATGGCTTGCACACGGCATTCTTTGTTGCATCGAGGCCCTTGACCTCAAGACCCCGCACCACTTCCTTCTTTGCGATGTCCCTTACAGTTGAGGGAGCGATGTGACATAGGCGGCGGTGCCATAGGTCCAGATTTCCTTCATCTTTCATCACAAGGTTGACGGCTTCAGTCCTCACTACATCGGTAAGAACCTTGGTACGGAGAAGGTACAAGTCCTCCTCCCTCTTGCCTCATGCAATCACCTCGCCATCCTCCTCCTTCTAGATGATGGCCTTCGTCTTGTTGAAGAGCACCTCGAGCCCCTTGTTGGTAAGGCGGCTCACTGACAGCAGGTTTGCCCCAAAGTTGGGCATGTGGAGCACGTTGTAGATGGTGCACGGAATGACTTTCCCATACACCACCGACTCAATGCGAACATTGCCTTCGCCCGCGGCCAACTCCGTTTTGCCGTTGGCCACTGTCATGCGCTGTTCGGTGGCGCCGTAGGTGATGAATGCCGCCCGGTTGCATTGTGTGTGGCGGCCTGATCCAGAGTAGATCACTGTGACATCTGGATCTGTCAAGTCGGTAGACTCCCTGGCCATCATGGCTTGGGTGCCCTTCTTCCCGCCCTTCCTGGGCTGGTCCGACTTGTTGGGGCAATCACGTGCGTAGTGGCCGTGTTTGCCACAATTTTAGCACTCCCCCTTGTTGTCACCTCTCTTGGTGCCCTGGTTAGCACCCTTCCCCTTCTTGCCTCCCCCTCCAACTTGAGGGCAGACAGCATAGGCAGAACTTGATATTGCCTCGCTCTCTCTCCCACCACGCCGCATCCATTCGTTGCGGACGCACTCAGCCACCTTCAGGTACTTCAGCTCATCGGCGGACCACCCGCCTACGACGGTGATCATGGGACTCCAACTGTTCGGCAAGGCTAGAAGGAGGATCATAGCTTGCAGCTGAGGGTCAACCTTCCATCCAGTGGCTACGCACTCGGCAGTGAGGGACTCGATCTGTTGTAGGATCTCCATGATGTCGTCGCCTTCGTTGGCTCGGAGGGTGACGAGCCTCTTGAAGACGAAGAGCTGGTTAGCGAGGTTGGTGGACTGGTAGATGGTGCAGAGTTTCTTCCAGGCATCTGCGGCCTTCGTGCATCCTTGAATCGGTGCACGTTGCAGCGGAGCAAGCTCTAACACCAACAATGTAAGCGCCTTCTTGTTGCGCTTCTTATACTTGTCCACTTCCTCCGGCGTCTCAGTATCCGGAGGCGCGGTCTCTTCACCGCTGACCAGCTCAAGCAAGCCCTTGTCATCGAGGTAGACCTCAAACTGCCACCTCCACAAAGGGAAGCCATTCCCATCAAGCTTGGAGACGGCGCCGATGCTCTCTTGCTCGGTCGTTGCCATGGCGCGCGGCGGTAGAGTGAAAGGTGATGAGCTAGGGTCCTTCTAGGCACGTGGGTCCATAACCCTTTATTGGCTCCAGTGGGTGTGGAGGCACCCTCAAGGATGTCTAGCTCTAAATGAAGCACGCTTCCAGTGTTTGGGCAGCCAATGGACGCCAATGGTGAAGAGTGTGGAGCACAAGGATCACGGATGTGAGTGGGCAGAACACGTCGCATTCAGTAGATCTAAATAAAAACACGTTTTTGTTCGTTGGCATAGAAAGATAACATTAGATTCTTATAGCATGTGATCTAAGATTTCCAACGCATCCAAGCACGCCCAAATCGGAGCAGTAGAGCCCCTACTACGGCCGTCGAAATAACCCTTGGTGGAGCCGAGCCGCCCACCATGCCCATGAACGGGAGTGACGGGAGGCGCTTTGACGGTGGCCTGTCGAAGCGCCCTTCCTGTCATTCCAACGTGGGGAGGGACTTGCCCTGGTCCAGGAGACCATCCACATCCATTACTTCATGGCCTATGTGCCTTTGGAGCCCATTGGAGACGAACTCGGATCACTGGTGGTGGATTATCCCGCCACCTATGGCGGGTACCAGATTTCACACGCCCAACACCCGATTTTCGGGCTAGGCTAACGTTCTGAACACTCACTCAAATTGAGCGATTCAAAGCTCGATCCTGCATGGAAAAATACAAGGGATCCAAATCTAAAGTCAAAGAAGGTGTTCGACGACTCCTCAGTGGTCGAAGCAGGGAGTACGATCAACGGCACTCATGGCAAGGGGCACACCATGTCAACATGTTGAATTTGTCAAAAAGTGTGAGAAAGTTCACCGGGGGATGAGGGTAGTTGGCAAAATTCCCTTGACCGTCAGAGTGAAAATTGGTGTCTGGATGCGAGGTGGGCTATTTGTGTAATGACAAAAATGCCCACTCGGAAAGAGTAGGGACTCGTGTACGTTTGGTACGGAACACTTCCCCCCTTTTAGCCGCGATGTCCCAGCACGTGTGCAGATGTAGCCCGATGACGGCGGTAGCATCCGTTGACTAGATGATCGACATCGCGGAGGTTGTCACAGGATCCCCAGCTGTTATGCACGACATTGTAGTCGTGCCACTTGGACAAGATATTTTGTTGTTTTTCCATGATGCCGATGGCCGAGGATGTCCTCGATGACATCCTCTGAGTCCTCGTCCACTTGTATCGGTGGAGGGTGAGGTACATCCTTGGCGGGGAAGTTCTCTTTCGGGTCTTGGTAGTGCTTGAGTCGGCTGATATGGAACACCGGGTGAACTTGCAGTGTCGGGGAGTTTTAGTCGCACGACCACAGGGCTTTGCATGCTCTTGATCCCAAACCGTCCCAACCATCGGGGTTGGAGTTTTGAACAATGGGCTCCACGGAGTTTGATATTTGCCGAAATGAGGAGAACCTTTTTGCCTGCAACAAACACGTCGTTGATCTGATGTCTGTTAGCTTTTTGCTTCATCGCCGATTGTACCTTTCGCGAGTGATTGCCGTGTTTCTTTTTAGATGGTGTAAAAGTTGCGGCATTGGGCATCAATCGCAGCTATTGCTTTGGCTATGTAGTCCCGCTGGTGTGGCGGGAAGTTTGCCATATACCACTTCAAAGAGGGTTTTACCCGTTGCGGTGGAGATTGCCGGATTGTAGGTGATTTTGGTGGTTGGGAGTTTTCGTGCCCAATCCGTCCTAATAGGTTCACATAATGTTCAGAGAAGTTGCTCGAGCGTCTGATTGGTCCGCTCAGTTTGGCCGTCACTCTAGGGGTGGAACGCCGTTGAAAGCTGGATCCAACTGCCATAGCGAGTCATCAGTTTGCGCCACAAACAAATGGTAAATCAACCGTCTTTGTCGCTTGCGATGGTTCTCGACACGCCGTGTAGCCTATGATGTTGTTGAGAAGCAGTCGTGTTGTTCCTTTGGCGATGATGGTGGTCATTGTAAGAATAAAGTGATACATTTTGGAAAACATGTCGACAACCACGAGGATTGCGTCATATCCCTCGTGGGTGACTGGGCATCCCATGACGAAGTCCATGGAGATGTCGGTCCACGGTTCTGTCGGAATGGGGAGTGGCTGCAAGAGTCCGGGTGGCCTGGTGCGAGGAGATTTTAGTCGCTGACACCTGTTGCAAGATTTACAGAAGTTGGCCATATCGGATTGCATCTCGTCCCACCAGTAGTGTTTCGCTAGCTTCTTCAGCGTTTTGTCTTCTCTGAAATGCCCACCTGGACCAGTATCCTTACATTCTTCGAGCATCATGCGGCGGAGTTCATTCTTTGGGGGAACGACCACTTGGGGAGTGAATCATCGCTACCAATAGGGTGCATCGTACCAGAAATTTTCCTTGTCGTAAACGCCATGCTCGTTATAGCCTCGTGTGAACAATTACTCAAGGTACGGATCTCGCTATAGTTGTAGTGTTGCTGCCTCAGCTGTCAGATCTGGTTGGCGGCTGAGCACGTCCTCAGGGTTGGTTTTTCTTGGCCGGTACTTGATATCATAGTCAAACCCGGATTTGAGGAACTCTATCCATCATGTTTGACATTGACTGAGGTTGGATTGCGTCTCCAAACATTTCAATGCATGATGGTCAATGGGTATGATGTATCAGCGACATTCAAGATAGCACTGCCATATCTGAAATGCATGTACGACCGCCAGTATCACCTTCTCGTGTACAAGGTAGTTGAGTTCCGGCCCTCACTGCTTTCAAGACATGTATGTGACCAGTTGCTCTCCGTTGCCATGATTTGGCAGGAGGACGTCGATGGCTTGATCTGAGGCGTCAATAGCCTTGACATAGTCAACCGTCGGATTGGCTTATCGCACAGCAAGCGCCGAGGTCAGAGCATTCTGCAAAGCGGTGAATGCTTCTTGTTTGTTGTCTCCCCACCTCCATTCATTTTCTTTTCGAGTGAGATCAGAGAGTGGCGCTGAAACTAAGGCGTAATCTCATACGAAACGCAAATAGTAATTGCAAAAGTCAATAAAAACTTGAACGTCTCAGACGTTGGTCAACGTCGGCCAATCACTGACTGCGGGAACTTTTTTTGATCCATGGTGAGCCGTCCACCATTGATTATGTGACCCAAAAACTTGATCGAATAGCGGCAAAATTCACACTTAAAGAGTTTTCGGAAACTTTTCTCTTCGTGAATCTTAGAGAACTTTTCAGAGATGTCCATCGTGCTCCTCCGGGATGCGCCTATACACTAGGGTGTCGTTGAGGTGTACCATGAAAAAATCATCGAGGTATGGGCAAAAAATGTTATTCATTGCCGTCATGAACGTCGTCGGGACATTCATTAGTCCGAACCGCATGACCGTGAACTCGAAATGTTTGTAGCGTGTTTGGAACGCCGTCTTCTCAATGCCGCCACGCGGATCTCGTGATAATCAGTACGTAGGTCGATTTTGGTAACGATTCCAGCCCCTCAGAGCTGGTCAAAACGTTTGTCGGCTTGGGGAAGAGGGTAGTGGTTCTTGATGGTAGCGTCATTCAATGTCCGGTAGTCCACGCACATCCGCATTTCACGTGTTTGTTTTTTACGAACAATACTGGTTCGGTGTATGGTGATGTGGAAGGGCGGATGAACCCTTGACCGAGCATCTCGTCGAGTTGTTTTTAAGCTCGGTCAGCTTGTAATTGTTCATCTGTTAGGCCCCTTGAATCGTGGGTCGGCAGCTCAGTTTCAGCTCGATGCGATGGTCAATGTCGCATTAAGGCGGTAGGGTTTTTGGGAGTTTGTCGGGAAAGATGTCCGCAAACTCTTGACTGAGAGGTGCAGACTCTTCGCGTATCACCGTGAACTTTGTTGATGTCGATGAGGCGGATGAGGTTGATGAGTCTGGTGCTGCCACTTTTGCTTCCTCCATTAGCTCAAAGTGTACGAGCCACGCATGAGCTCTTTGTCGTATGCTGTACTTGGCCACGTTGAGCAATATCGGCTGCACAAGTTGTCACTTTTCGGCTACCATGGCTTCCTCTGCTGCTTCCACCTCTGCTACTTGAGCCGTCATCTTCCGCCCCACACGTGGAAGTTGTCAACTGGATCTGTCTATTCCCACGTAGACACCGTTGTTGTTCCAGTCAACCTATCGATTGTGCTGGTACAGGAAATCTCCTCCGAGAATGACTTTGTGGTCACTCATTGGACATGACCTCCAGACCGTTACATTCCGTAGCTGTCCCACTTGTTGTCGCAGTGGTTCTTAGAGTCTTTGTACCCGAGTGATTCTTGAACTTGAGTTTAATGTTTTGGGATGTAGTTGAAATAATCCCATTTTTTGTTGAACGAATTTAAAGGAACACTAAAATAATCGCAATCCTGTTTGTATTGATTGTTGGTGCTAAGGTAGAAATTACACTTCCTTTGGAATTTCGATAGTGGTGTACTACTTGAGCAAAATTAGGTATGTTCTTACTATAGTGTCATTTCACTCGTCTTAGGAGTTGTGCAAAATTTGTGCGAAAGAGAGAAACACACATGAGAAAGGCGATTGTTACCTGTACTTGAAAAAAGTAGACATGCCACTACGTACGACTTACACCACAACCTCATCCTCCCCCTCGACCCCCTCGTCCTCGTACATGACGTGGCCATACATGCCATTTGCATGCTTCTGAAAGTCAGCTCGGAACACTTTAGCAAATACGACCCCAGTCATTTCGTACCATGGCAGGTTCCCCATCATTTTTTTTCCATGCTAGCATAAACCACTTGCAACATGCTTCCTTCACTGTTGTCATGCGCAGTGAGAGCATCTCGCCTGAGCGCGTGTTGTTTGCTTCCCACATGCCAAAATGCTCTTTGATTGTGTTCTTCAGTGGTTAAACTAATCTGACATTTGCTGGCTGTGCCTTTGATGTACATCCTGCCGGGATGTCCACCAGATGCATGTGCGGAAAGTTGCTGCGCAGCCAGTCACGGAAGGTCGCGATGTAGTGCGGGCGCCATGCGTTGAGCACCAACAGCATGTGGGCTTTGCTTGGGCTCAGTCCGTATGCATGGAACTTCTTCTCGTAGTAAGGCTGCAGAATCCCCCGCACCCACTTCATAGTTGTTTCCCCATTCGTCCAATGGTGGGGTGTGTGTGCTAGCTGCCAACCGGCATCAACAGCCTCGCATGCATGCAGGCCTCTCGGCAGGCAGTGTTTGGATTTCCCTGTGAAAATCAGCTGCAATGGTAATAAATCACCAGTGAACAAAGACGTGACGAGTACGGTGATGGCTCATTTGTCGTCGAGGCCGATGATGGAAACATCGAACGATCCTCTCGGCACGTACGTGCGATCAGCGGCCGGCGCAAGCTGTATCACCGTGTGATTGGTGTTGATGACGAAATAGGGGGACATTTTGTGGTACGAGATGAGTGCAGCTGCTCGCATGAGGAAGTGGTCTACTTTCTGCTCCCAATCTACAGGCAACTTCTGCACGGCTGTTGTACCTGCACGCCATGCCCACCCCATAGTCTTCGTGACAAATTTCCGAACCCACGACCTTCCGAAAGCACGGTCCCCCATGCTTGCAAGGTTGTTGGGGGCATGCTTGCCGATGATATAGTGGATCTCGTGGCAGATGGACTTCAAGTTGAGAAGATTACCTGCTTCACAAGCAGTCTGGAGGGTCCTCATGATTTCATTGACGATTCCGGGATGTGCCGCCAGCCACGCCCGTTTTCCGCGGTTGCCGTGAATGAGTTTTTTGTTGTTGACTGGTGATGGCTTGGTACGCATTGCCAGAAAGCCGCATGGACGTACTGGTCCTTGAGAACTTTGGTTCCCGGAATGAACCAGGATGCCTTAGTGCTCACTGCCAGCTTGTCGATGACACACATGCTGTTAGGTGTGTGGAAAGCACTTTGCAGACGCTTCACTGCTGCATACACTGTAACATGGGCTTTGACTGCTCGGTAGATGGCAGGAAAAATGCCACAACCGAACTAGTCTGTGTACTGCCCTCTGCAACAGCGACGTTCGCGAGCGCTGGTGTCCTCCGAGGTCGTTTTCTGCCCAAATGGGACGATCGCCTGCACTCCGAGTCCGTTGAGTCGTCTGTTGCCTGGCTGCTGGACAAACTGCTGCCACCTGCACTGCATGATGTGCGTGCAGCGCCATCGTCGTCGTCCGAGGTGTCGCTGTCACTTACGGGAGGAAGTGGCACTGGTGGCTCTTGAATGCGCAGTGTCCCAGGTTGCATGCGGTTGACTGTTGGAGGAGCAATCTTGCACTTCTTCCAAGGCTCCTCTGTCACCTTTGCCTTGCCCTTGTCCTTTGCAGAAGGGCAAGATGCTGCGGAAGCTGGGTGGATGGGGCTTTGGTCTGCAGTTGTCCCCCTATTCACTTGATCCAGAGGGGAAAGGGCACCATGGTCAGTCGATGATGAATCCGGCAGTAGTGTGAGAGGGTTTTCGTGACTGAGGTTTGCAGGGCTTGAACGTGCAGATGGCGTTGCACGCAACAAAGTTGCAGCTGGGTTCGGATCAAGTGAATCGTCGAAGGTCAACTGCATGGGCTTCCTCGGATGACCAACTGGGTGTTTCACCTGGTGCGGATGCGGAGGCATGGCACGTCCAAGATGAGCCTCCAAATGTCGCACACGTTCTTCGGAGGTCACCTTCAATAGAAACCGCTCCATGCTGGCGTTGCTCTTAATAGGGTAGGCTGGCGATTGGAAAATGCGTGACACGTGCTACGAGCCCCTATAACTGGGTCTGTGCCCATCAATAGGCAACGGACACTTGGTAGTCGTTGGTGGTAGGAAAAATTGGCGATGTCAGTGCAACGACTAACGATAGGCGTCGGTGCATTGACACCGCGAATGACCGATGTGTGAAATCAAGGATCATTGAAATATTGAGCTGGACCATTCTACGAATTCAAGGATCATGGTTCAACCAAATTCATTCAATTAGGATCACAAAAGGGTGGTAGGTGGGTAGAATCTAGGTGTCTGCCATTGGTGACGAGATAATTCCACCGCATGTGGTCCGAGTTTGTCTTCAAGTAGCTCCAAAAGCATGTTGGCCATACATGACAGGACATGGGAGGTCTTCTGGACCAGGGCAAGCCTACCCCTATGTTGGATGGCCAGGAAGGGCGCTTCAACAAGCAACTGTCGAAGCACCTCCCGCTACCTCCGTTCGTGGGCATGGTAGGCGGCTCCACCATGGGTTACTTCAATGCCCGTAGCAGAGGCTCTACAGCTCCGTTTTGGGTGTGATTGGATGTACTGGAAAGCTCAAATTACAGGATGTAAGAATCTGATGTAATATCACAAAAAACAAGTTAATGGTCTTCAGTTTTTGCAACCTGCATTCTACCGCTCCCTTGGTGTTGTGGCGAACCAAAGCACACACCTCCCTTAGAATTCCCTTTGTCCAAAGCAGTTATGGACACTTGGAGGATCAAAGCACATGAGGAAATCATTTATGAAAAAGGGGTATGGGACCACAATCCTGATCTACCTGCCAAGAAGTTCACAGCTTCCGCAACACACGGGAGTGTCGCTTTGGGCGACTTCACCGTTGTAATTTGAGACTGTCCATAGCAGAAGTTTGACAAGACTCAGAAGATGGAGTCCTTGCCCATGCAGAAATACATGGGTGGCCGTGGGTTTGGGCTGTGGTGTTGGCATTTTGAGATCCACATTGCGCACGAGGGACTGCTGGAGCTTATGAAGGGCATGGAGGTTCAAAGTGCGGGCACATCCGACAAGGAGAAGATGCTTTCGCAAAGAACACAGAGGCATTGATGCTCCTCTTGTTGGTGATGCATGAATCTGAATGGGGCTATATCAATGGATGCATGTTGGTGACAGATGCGTGGAAGAAGATATGCTCCATCCACCAATCAACGTCCCTCACAAACAAGATCTTTGCAATGAAGCGACTCTTGATGGTGAGGATCGAGGAGGGTGTGGACGTCATTTCCGTCCTGCAGCAGATTGAGTCTCTTGCCTCACAATGCAATGATGTGGGATGGAAGATTGACACAAAGATGCAAGCGATGGTGCTCCTCATGGTTGTACCCAAAAGGTGGAGCCCTCTCATGACCGTATTGGGAGGTTGGGAGGAGGACAAACTCACCTACGGCAAAGTCACCGAGAACATCCCCAATAAGGTGCACCATCACATCGGTGGTGATACCTCATCAACCTCAACTACCTTGGTCATCCAAATGTAAGGTAGAAGCAGCATTGGCAAGCAAGGCGGTGGTAAGGACAACAACAAGAAGGTCGCCAAGAAGGGCGCCAAGAAGGGTGCATGCCATGACTTTGGCAAGAAGGGCCATTGGGCCAAGGACTGTCCAGAGGAGGTGCAGGTAGGCGGCAAAAGCGTGAAAGGTAAGAAGGCGCTCCTCAACAATACTAAGAACCACGACCTAAAGGACGCCAACTGGTGGTGCCTTGATTCAGGCACAGAGGAGCATACCCAAGTCAAGAAGGTGGGGTTTGTCAACTTCACCAAGTCTGCCAAGTCCATGGCGGTTGCTAACAACAATGTCAAACAAACAGCCGGCCAAGGTGACGTGGACGTGGAGGTTGTGGCTGGTGGTAAAAAGGTACATTGTGTTATCCAAAGCATACATGTCCCCAGCCTGGATGACAGTTTTAGTGTGAGCTG
The DNA here is from genome assembly GCA_023375785.1 of Penium margaritaceum. Lineage (NCBI taxonomy): Eukaryota > Viridiplantae > Streptophyta > Zygnematophyceae > Desmidiales > Peniaceae > Penium > Penium margaritaceum. Next base: position 54,701 of record SZWC01003738.1, on the reverse strand, counting down.
CTTGAAGGACAAGGGGTATGAAGTGCACTTCCGCAGGAAAGGTGCAGTCGTGCGGATGGACGGCGGCAGTAAGATCGTGCGCAAAGCAAAGCGCGAGGGAGGCCTCTACATCATTGAGAAAAATGTCATCTCCTTGGTAACAAATGCAGCATACCTGCAAGCACGCGCTGTCAATGTCGCTAAAGGTGGAGGAGCAGATCTGCAACTGTGGCATCGGCGCCTGGGGCACTCATCGCCTGCAGTTGTGTAAGAGATGGAAAAGCGCGATATGGTTTGTGGCATCAAAATCACCTGTGCAATGGACACTACAACAGATTTTGCAGAGGACAACTGCAAGCCTTGCATCGGGGGCAGGGCAAAGCGTAAGCCGTTTGAAGACAGACATCAGTGGGCCAAGAACCCGCTTAAGGTCGTGCAAAATCAAGAAGCCGTCCATTGGGGGCATGCGGTACTTTGTCACCCTCATCAATGATTGCAGCAGAAAACTCAACGTCTACTTCTTGAAGCGGAAAGACGAGGTGCTGGACCGGCTCCAGAAGTATGTTCTAGGGGTGGAGAGGCAGACTGGCTATGTCAGAGCGCTACGTAGCGACAATGGCGGCAAGTACGTCGGCTGCAGAGGTTGGTCGAAGGAGCAGGGGATTGAGTGGCAACCGAACACTCTGTACACGCCATAGTCCAATGGCATGGTGGAGCGTGCAAATCAAACGCTACTCAAAATGGCGCAGACGATGCTTGTGGACACTGAACTACCACGGAGCTTATAGGATGAGGGCGTGAGCACGGCATGCTATATCACCAATCTCACTTCAACGGCAGTGCTGAAGGAGAAGGGCAGTTGGAAGATGCGGCAGGAGGCGTGGTCCAGGCACAAACCAAGTATGGCACACCTGAAGGCGTTTCGGTGCAAGGCACACACTTTGGTATAGGCCGCGCTAAGAAAACATGTGTTCATTTGTGGGGTACGATAGTGCGCTCAAGGCATATTGCCTCGTTGACCCACAGATGTAGGACATCATCACTAGCCGCAACGTCAAGTTTTATGAGCAGTAGAGCTACTACAGTAGTAATAATACCGTCAACGTAGCACAATCTCCAAACCAAGAGGAGTGGTCCCAACGCTTTGAACATGAGGAGGAGCCGGCGGCTCCAGAGGTCAATGCCGAGTCTTCGGAGGACGACGGTGCAGGAGCGCATTAAGGAAACATAGTAGGTGGAGGTGCCGCTGGAGCGCAAGACAGAGTAGCTGACGTGGGGGAGCCCGAGGACAAAGTTGAAGCAGGGCAACAGCAGGACCAGCAGCCGGCATTGCCAAGGTCGTCGGGTCGCAGCCAGAGGCAGCGGAATGTGGCAAAACGGTACTATGCGAGCACGGGCCGCTAAGTCGGCATAGTGCGGTGCACGATGCTAGCCACAATAGAGCAGACAACCATGCAAGAGGCACTTGCATGGCCTGATGGGCAGCAGTGGGACGAAGCAATGAAATCTTTACGTGCGTCCCTTGCTCAGAATTGCACTTGGAAGCTGGTGGATCGACCTGGGGGGAAAAGGATGATTAGCTCCAAGTGGGTGTTCAAGGTGAAGCTCATCAACGACAGCAAGGTTGAGAAGTATAAGGGGCGTCTGGTGGCGAACGGGTATGCGCATCGAAAAGGCAAACACTACGATGAGACGTTTGCGCCGGTCGCCAAGTTCACAAGCATCCGGACGATTTTCGAGGTGGCAGCCGCAAAGGATATGGAGATCCACCAAATGGCATTCTTGAATGACATCATTGACAAGGAGATTTACCTTGAGGTGCTTGAGGGGATGGATGCACCAGAAGGCAAGGTGTGAAAGCTGCAGAATGCCTTGTATAGACTAGAATAGGTACCCAGGTGAGTGTACCAGCAGATGGACGGCTACAGGGTGGAGCTTGGATTCAAGCGTTGCGAGTCAGACTACAGTAAGGCGTAATAAGGGAATACATCACATTGTAGCACTCTATGTGGATGATCTGATCCTGTGTCCATCAGATCTGTAGACTTTTTAGCAGCTCAAGGAGCAGCTTAGCACAAGATTTAAGATGACGGACGTGGAGGAGATGGAAGAATACCTGAGGGTGAGCATCACGCGGAACCGGAGGGTGCACAGGCTTGAGCTGGGGCAGGCCAGGTACGTGGCTGAGGTCTTGAAACGGTACGGCATAGAGGACTGCAAACCAGTGGACAGTCCAGTCTCCACAAGCTGTGAGCTGAGTGTGGTGATGTCGTCGTAAACAAAAGAGGAGAAGGAGGACATGGCCGAGGTGCCCTACCAATCTGTGCTGGGCAGCCTGATGTCCGCCATGGTGGCGACTCGGCCGGAATTGGACTATGCGGTGCGTCAGGTAAGCAGGTACGTGGCCAGCCCTGGGCCACTACAGTGGATAGTGGCAAAGTGCATCCTCTGGTACTTGCAGGAAACGCGGCAAGCGGGCCTGAAGTACAATGGAAAGTGGAAGTCAGACCCCTTGCAGCTGATCTGCTACACTGACGCGATCTACGCCACTGATGTAGACGGGGGGAGGTCCACTTCTAGCTATGTCTTCTTCCATGCAAGTGCAACGGTATCATGGTGCAGCAGGAAGCAGGAATACGTTGGCACCTCCAAAGTGGAGGCAGAGTACATCACAATGGCGAGGCAGTCAAGGAAGCGGTGTGACTCCACAGATTGCCTGGGGAGCTGGGTGTGCTGCAAAAGGAGCCTACGGTGGTTCAGGAGGATAAAATTGGCTCCATCTTGCTGACCAATAACCCGACGCAGCACAAGAGGACAAAGCACATCGACGTGTGGTACCACTACGCGAGCGTCATGGTGGAGAAGGGTCAGGTTGTATTACATCATTGCAACAGAAAGCACATACTTGCGCATTGCTTGACCAAGGTGCAGCCCCAGGATCGGTGCATCATCAGTCTTCCAGGACTCTTCTTGACAAGCTGTGAAGGGCTTGAAGGCCTCATGCTCATTCCAGACAAGCAGGAATGAGCATGAGGCATTTGGCATGGAAGGTGAACGGGGGAGATTGTCAAAAAATACCCCTGCCATGGATGTCATTTGTTGTTTTCCTCATTTGACCACTAGAGAGTAGTTGGATTTCCAATCTGATTGCAGATCCGGAATTCCTGGATTTCACCATGTGGGTTTGAGCTTTCAGTTGCTCAATTTTGTTGAGAATTAAGAAAGTTAGCCCCATCCGAAGCTAAGGTGGTAGGTGGGTGGACTCTGGGTGTCCGACATTGGTGAGGGGATAATTCCACCGCCGGTGGTCCGAGTTCTATTTCAATGAGCTCCAACAGCATGTGGGCCATAAAGAAAGGGACGTGGGAGGTCTCCTGGACCAGGGTGAGCCTCCCCCCACGTTGGAGGGCCAGGAAGGGCGCTTTGACATGCCACTGTTGAAGCACCCCCCGTCACCTCTATTTGTGGACATTGTGGGAGGCTCCACTCTGTTACTTCCACAGTCGTAGCAAGGGCTCTACAACTACGTTCTGGGGGTGCTTGGCTACGTTGGAAAGCTCAGATAACAGGCTATAAGAATCTTATGTAATGTCATCAAAATAACTAACCATTAATGGTCTTCAGCCTTTCTTAGCTTCCACAACCTGCATTGTGCTAACATTTTGCTCCCTTGGTATTGTGGCGACCCACAGCACACACCTCCCTTGGATGTCTCTTTGCTGAAGCAGCTGTGGACACTTGTTGGATCAGAGCATGCGGGGAAATCATTTCTGACACTTACCCTGTGCTTTGGCTTTCATAACGAACATGTTTTAGTCTTCTAGCTATAACTGACCATTGCTTGCTTTTGCTTGTGAGACCTATGTCGGACCTGCAAAGTTGTCTCTGGTTAGGCATAGATTTTGCCACTTCGCAGGTGACGTATTGTGTGCCCCATCTGGGGTGCACGCATTGGCTTGTGCCCTTTCCTGGGTTGTAGAGGGTTTTTTGCCCTCAAGCAAGTATGCGCGCCGGCGAGCTTCTCTCACAGGCACGCCGGATGAGGCCGACTAGCGACCTCCCCCCCAGCACTAGGTCAACTTGTGACTGGAGCACTTGTACTTTTTCCCAGTGGCACCATGGATTTTTTGACCTAGCTTAGCCTAGGGTCCGCTGTTTTGAAAACAGTTTGTTGCTATGGCTTTGTAGTGAGTTTCTCATGGGATGAGAGTCCTATGGGATGGCTATGAGTGGGGTATAAAGTCGGAACCGAGCAAAAACAGTGGCAGCCAAGTTGAGTGCGGAAGTAGATCCATATGGCTGCTGTGAAAGCAGGTCGTGCGAGGCACATGGGATGTTGAAATCTTACCCCTTGGCCGCACCCGGCTAGTGGAGGTGGCGGGAGAAGGGGGTTTTGCATGTTTGAGTGAAAAGGGGCAAGAGGAGAGAGCCCAAGTGCCACCTACACCTCTCATGATAAGACAGGGGATCTCTCGGCCCTACAAGCATCTGAGCAGGTCTCAGGTGGCCTGACAACAGTCCTTAGGTCAAGACAGGAGGTTCCCATAAAGCTTCGGGCTCATGGCAGAAAACTGGGCACAAAGTGGGCTCGGCGAACTGTGGCCATTTTTTTTTTGGCAGCATAGAGTGGCCCATATCACCTTCACAGTGTCCTTGGACTCCAAGCAACCAGCTTGGAGCCATGAGTGCAGCTGAATCTACATGGGGAGGGACTGGTACCAATGTTGGGGTTAGCACCGGTGTCGGTGCCGGTGCCGGCGCCACCTCCACATGTATGACATGGGACAAACTGAGCAGGCTTTTTCCCCATAAAGACCTAACGCCATCGCTCATGGGTGTGCATGATTTCCTTTCATGAAAGGATGTTTTTGTTTTATGGGCCGCAGAACATGGCCTTGGGGACTACTAGCATCCCGTTGATGCCGACCCAGCTCGATGATGCCGACGCATAGGTGCTTCTGAGAGCATTCAATGCTCTAGTCTGCGCGCTTCCTGAAGACCGGAAGTATGCCATACGACAACAACTTTGGAGGCAAAGGGGAGGACCCTGCGAATCCACGTAGTTGATATCCTTGACTTCACGATGCATAAAAGAATTTTTTGGAAATGTAGTTCCAACATGGCCTGACCACGTCCTGAGGTTCACAGCACTTTTGGACAGCAGTCGTAGACAAAGCGTGTGCTTTTTGCGTGTGCTGGCTGCCACACGCTATGTGAGCAAAGTTCTGACGGAATTCAGCAACACCCAAAGTTCAAAGAGTTGGGGATCAACGCTGGTTGGGTATCTGGACAAAAACGACATAAGAAAAGTTATAGTGCTAGTTATAAGCTTTCCAACGTGCCAAATTGTGCACAATTTGGACCACCGTAGTACCTGATATGCAATTTGGAGTGCATCATTGACTCTCTGTCCCTGACAAAGTACTAGCATAAGTGACAGGTGCGCGAAGCGCCCTTGACCCCAATGAAGCACTAGATTGCCATTCCGAAGTACACATGGCTCCAATGAACCTTGAGATATTGTTGCTACCATCCCCTAAGGGGCGCCTCGGCCATGGTGTGTGTGGTGGGATTCGTATTGGTCCCCGCCGGATAAATTTTCCAGCCGGTATCAAGTCTGTCGTTCAAACCCGGACTGCCAGCACCACCTCCCAACTTTGACGGACCATTAATCCCTCAAATCTTAGCAGATTGCTGAAATTCAAATTGCAGCTGGTCCAGCGTGTCCTTTAGTTTTTGGTGCCATACATGCGAAATTGTAGAGTACAAGGACCTGGAGCCACTGCCCTAACAAACGACGACTCCAGGACATGGCACGGGACAATATGTAATAACATCTGGCCAATCAAACGGAGGAGCAAGGGATGGCCATAGTGTGTGAGAAACTCCACATCCTCCGTCTAAATCTGGGCAACCCCGTTGCTGAGTTGGGATGCTGCCATGGATCTTCGCTGGCAAATTCTCAGCCTCTACTCCTCCTGCTCCAACTTAGAGTGGCTAGACCCTGTTCTTTTGCACCATGGCGAGATGTACAAGGAATTCCGGCACAGTCTGCTTTGGAGGCTAGAAGTCTTCGACATCAAGAGTACCGACCTGGCAGAGGTGTTTGAGGAGCTGTGTAACTATGAGGATATCATACAAGGTGAGGCACGAGAAGATGAGTGTGCAATAGTGAGCACATTTGTGCACCAGGACGGAGTTACCTCCTATTCCTCACACCAACATTTGAGTGGAGAAGGGGGGGAGGAAGGGGAGGCACCGGAGGAAGAGGCAGGCAAGGTGGAAGGGGACGAGGCTGGAGCCAGGAAGTATGAAACTGCACCTACAAGCAGTGCGGACAGCCGGGTCACTACTGGAGGACCTCCCCATCTCTTCAACACATCATGACTACTTTTGTGCAGCAGACATGTCCAGCGGTTGGTCAGCCACCTACGTTGTTCTCTCATCCCAATAAGAACCTGCACACTTGAGCATGGGTGAATCAGGCCGTGGTTGGACCACAAGGGCCGGCACCGTTTGGAGCAGTAACTCTTGGTCCACAGTAGTTGCAGCTGCCCATGTACCCAATATTCTCTGCTCCACCTCCACAGCCATACCAGGGGCCTATGCTCATTTCTCCATATGTCAGTGCACCAGCTCCCGCTTTGGCGTGGGCACCGAGGGTGTATGCTGAGATGAACGAGCCACAACAAACCTTTCCTCTTCCACCCAGACCAGGGTGGAGCGCGCCCATGGAGCTGCATCAACCTGAGCTGATTGCCAGGCCACAGCCACTAGGTCAGGAGTTGGGTCACATGCACATTACCACAACGCATGCATTGCCTATCCATAAGTGGCTGTTTGACACTTCCATCCCCCCCCTCCCAGCAGTTTGTCACATTGCATGCCATGCGTGATGTTGAGGGTGTGAAGACTGGGTCTGGAGAAGTGCTGTCGGTTGAAGGTATGGGAACAGTGGCTCTTCAAGCACCAGGCGGTTTCTGTGGCTGACTGGCTTCCTGTATATGCCACAGCTGAAAGTGAAATTGCTGTTGGGGGGAAAACTAGATCAACAAGCCAATGTGTCTGCACTTGCACAAAAGCAGTGCTGCATGCTGTTTGATGCGTCTAGTGCCTTGCTGGCTGATGGACCGCTGCACACTGACTTGCTGTACAAACTCATCTTGTTCCCTTTTTTCCAATCACAAGTGAACCATCCCCAAATGTACGTTGTCACAAGCACTGATGCAACACATACTGAACTCATCCTCATTCGCCTTGCGCACATCAGAAGTCGTCAAAACATGAAACAATCACCGAAATAATCAATTATTACAACACATTCGAGCACATGGCCTGTTTACCAGCAACTGTCATCATGGTCTCAAAGCAGACATATGTCTTGAGTGTCATGAAGGGAAGGCCCATAGGAAAACATCCCCTAAGTCAGACAATGTAGCAACTAAACCTATGGCACTGGTACATGCGGACCTGACAGGAACGATGCCAGTGCTAAGGGTGCACACCGGGTAAGATTCCCGGTTCCCAGAAAGGATTCGGACTCCCGAATCCGAATCCTACAGGGGATTCGGATTCGCGAATCCTTCAAAAGATTCGCGAATCCTAAGGATTCGCGAATTCTCAACGGTTCTCATGGACCGTTGCACAATGCTTTGTGGCAAGTCCAGATTTGACCCTTTTTTTTTACCCCTTCTGTCACTTCCAAACAATATGTGCACAACACATGATCGTAGGTCATGAACGTTTCTTCTAATATACATGTACTCAGCTGTTGTCAATGGACACCACAAGTGGAAATTTTGAGGCATCGTGGTGGTGGATGTTAGCCCTACTTAAGCAGTGGTGAGTACTGTTCTGCAGCATGTATTCTTCACACTCATCAACTGCCGACAAGGGCATATTTTAAATCAACAAGCGCTTTCTAGCACCGTCAAGCACTGACAAGCATCAACAAGCATTTACAATCTATGATAGTGAATGTACCTTCAAGCGCCAATGAGCATCGAGTATGAATGATATGCATATATGACACTGTTTGAGACCACAAGTACCATCAAGTGTTAGCCTACATTCATTCTGAGTTTCACCTCTGTGCAAACCTGGCTGCCAGAAGTGGCTTTATGCATCAAACATTTGCTGCATGCATAAGTTCACAAATGTGGATTGCATGACAGAAAACAGGGAATGTTGAATTGAAATGATAATGAGCAGATCACATGACAGTGAGCAAGGGACCCAACTACACTAATCCTACGATCCAACCTCCATGACATCTTCATCCTCCCCCCCCNACGAGCCCATCCTCCCGCGCTTTACGCCGTAACTCATTGATGCGCGCCTCTTCATCTCTGTACTCCTGCGCGACGACGCCATGGGGCGACACCGGGAAGTCCAGCAGCGACTTCTCGTTGATCCAGCTTTTCATGGTTAGCAGGTTTTCGACCGTCAAGTTGGCAAGCGAGTGCCTGAAGTCTGTGATAATGTGCCTACCAAGGGAGAACAGACGTTCGGACGGGATGGAAGTGGCAGGTACAGCAAGCACGTCCATTGCTGCGAGAAAAAAAGATGGATATGCATGCTGCTGCTTCCTATAGTGCCTAAGCACTTTGCACATCATGCCTTTCTTTGGCAAGTTGGCCCATTTTTCCACCTCCTCCTCCAAGCTCGACAGCTCTGTTGGTGCCGCCGTCGCCGGCTCCCGCACTTCAAACATGTCCCTTGCTGGATCGGCCAAGGCCTCCTCCATCAATGCATCGTCCTCAGATGGAGGTGGGGGTGGTGGAGGCCGCGGGCGCAGCTGGCGTGTTTCTTGTGATCCCGCTGCTACAGCTCTGCTGCTGCCCGGCTCATGCCCTGCTGCTGTTCTGCCTGTGCCCTACTGCTGCCCAGCTGATGCCCTGCCCGTTCCCTGCTGTTTTCCTGTGGATGCCCTGCCCGTACCTTGCTGTTTTCCTCCTGATGCGCTGCTGCCGGTGCTGCGGCTGCCCTGCTGCTGGTTCTGCTGTGATCCTGACTGGAGTTGCTGCTGGCTCCCCTGCTTGTTCTGATCCTGCTGCTGGTTTGAGCTCTCTGCCCCCTGTGACAATGCCGCGGCCTCACTCTGCGCTTCCAGCATGCGGTCGTGGTAAGGCCGCAACAAGGTGACCACCTTCACCTGCAAAAGTGCGGCAGACGCCACCCCCATCAGCGTATGTGTCCTTTCAAAGAACCTGAGCCGAAAGCGTGGGTCAGCCGCGGTTGCAAGCGTGTGGCGGTCAGTCAGCAGCCGCGCGTACTTCTTCAGCTTGTCCTCAGCCTCCTTCAGCCCGACGTTGATGTCAACGAGCAGCTGCTCCTTTGCATTAAGACGCCCTGCAATCCCTCTCCGTCTGCTCTTCTCACGCGCCAAGTGAGCTTTCACCTGCCACTTCTCGAGCTTGTCGAGCATGGAGTCAAAAAACGGTATGACGAGGTTGAGCGTTGGGTAGGTCGAGCCAGAGATGTCGTTCGTGTACGCCTTGAATGGTTTGAGGATGACAATGAGGAGGGCAATCAGCCCCCACTCATCGCGAGAAGGCTTGAGGGCATCACCCTCACTGCCATACCCCTCAAGCCAGCCCGGTATCACGTCCTTCAGCACGAGCACGCGCTCCATCATGTCCAGGGTGGCATTCCACCTTGTCTCGGTGTCGAGGTGCAATGAAAGGTACTGGACTCCAGCCGCCGTTGCCGTGTTGATCAGCGACTGCTCCCTTGGAGTGGACCGCTTCACAAACACGGCCACGGCCCGCACCTTGGCCACAATCCCCTCAACTTTTGCATGCCCCAACAAATCCTTGACGGCGAGGTTCATGATGTGCCCTAAGCACCTGATGTGGCCTTCTGGTTCAAGGGAGGACTCGGCTGCAGGGATGATGTAGTTGTTGATCATCGAATCGTTTGTGCTCTCGTTGTCGACCGTGAGGCAAAACATCCGGTCAAACACCCCCCACTGCTTCAAAGCACCTGCCAGCGCGTCGAAGATGTTCTGCGCATTGGGAGCGAGCGGCATTGCGGGAAAGGAGAGGGCGAGCGTCTTCACTTGAAAGTCTTGAATCCAGTGTGCCGTGACTCCAAGATACTTCATGCCATTCTCCCCCTTCCAGCCGTCCGTGGTGAAGTTGAGGGCAGAAGTCACCTCACCAAGCATCTTCTTGATACGGTTGCGGAAAGCTGCTGCCGTGATCACAATCTGCCGGCTGATTGTCATGCGACCGGGGAGGTCGCATGCCGGGTTTCCGTGCCAGAACGCGCGCTGCAGCCAGGTGGACTCCATGCCTAGGAAGCTCTCATTCTTGTCAATTACGTGCTTCCAAATGCAGTGTTGGAAGTACAGCTTGCAGAACACAGCTCCCACCACTGCCACACCCCGGCCGATGACTGTGTTTGCAACGTTCAATCCCACTCCTGCCACTGCAGCCGCTGCTTGTGTTGATGCATTGATAGCGTTGGTGGATGCCAACCGTAGCTTCTGGGCCACCTCCTGCTCCTTCAGCTTCAAGTAATGCTTGCGGTGCTTCAGCCGCAAGTGTTTCCACATTGCGGACGTGCACCCCCCGTTGTTGGCGTAGTCCTGTGGACACAGACTGCACTGTGCGCGAGGGCCCTTTGTGGGGTGGTCAATTTTGTCAAAAAGAGTCCACACAAGGCTCGGCTCCTTCGCGGATCTCCTCTTGTTACCGACGTCCTCCTCATCCTCATTGTCGTCATCGTCGTCAGCGTTGTCGTGAGTACTCTCACGTGCAGTCTGCACCACCGCTGCAATGTCGGCCATGGAGGAGAGTGATGTAGTCGCGGCTGCGGCTAAGGCATGGAAGTCGACGATGATGACACCGATATGTTGTGTCTCGGGACTTGCACCATTTCCGAAGTGGAACTGGCACTTCCAATGGTGCCACTTGCACGGAGCAAGTGGTGCTCTGACGTCCGCTGCTGATCCGATCAGCAGCGAACGTCGCCTGCTGAACCGGCCCGGTTTGCCGGGCCGGCGAACAGGGCCGGTTTGCCTACTGATTGGGAGCGAGTTTGCTCGGCGGCGGATCATCCGCCGTTGCTTAAAGCAACTGCGGATCATCCGCCGACGGCGGATGTAACAGCCGCTGCGGATGTTACACCGCCGAGACATCCGATGCCTCGGTTTGATGAACCAGTGGTTCATCCACCGACAGTGGATGAACCACTGGTTCATCCACCAAGACATCGGTGGGCCACTGGTTCAGAACCAGTGAACCACCGATTGTCGATGGTTCATCTGTCGGTGCCCGCTTTCCACATGCATGTGACGGTCGAAACGTAGCACGAAAACGGCGGACCAATTACAAACACTGAAACAGCGCACTGCGCAGGCCAACGTGGCCGATGCCGAGGGACAAACAGCCACAGACCGGCTGTCGGCATCGGCCAGGCTGTCCGGTAATCGGAAGCCCGTTGACTGGACAGCTGAACTTGGCAAAAGGGTTCGAATTAAACAAGTTCACTATGTACAGAAGTGATGGTTTGCATCTTTGCAGTGAGAAATATAGAAACGAGTGTATCCAGCCAACTTACATGTGTCTGGCTGAGGAGCATGCTATCCAGATACATGCCACCTGGGTACAAGATATTGCGACATGCATGGTTTTGAACAACCAAAAAGACGCACATCACAGCCCTCGCAAGAACCCGCACCGCGCCACTGCACGGAGGTGCGACGGACCCCCGGTTTTTTTGGGGTATCGTGGAGGCCACCCCCCCCCCCCCCCCCCCCCCCCGTGTCGACCAAAAGATTCGCGAATCTCGGTTTGAATCCCTCTCGAGGATTCGGAATCGCGAATCCTGAAAAGATTCGTGGCTACCGAATAAGATTCGCAAATCCTAGGATTTGGTGTGCACCCTTAGCCAGTGCCATCAATCCAGTATTGGTCACTTTATGCGTTGACTCTAACTGATGACTACAGCCACTTCTGTTGGGTTTCTACGCTGAAAACTAAACAAGATGCCCGGTGTGCGATCGCCGAATGGATTTCTTTGGTTGAGAGACAGACCGGTTGCTTACTACTCAAGCGGAGAACAGAAAAAGGAAGAGAGTTTCTTGGCACACTCACAGTAGAACTGAAATCGAGACAGTTCAAACATCAGAGTACAACCCCATACACGCCACAACAAAATGGAGCGACTGAATGTTGGCAAAGAACCCTTGGTGATGATTTACGCACACTGCTCAGTGAGTTTGGCCTGTTGTTTGGCTTTTGGGAAGATCCTATAGAATACATCACCTAGGTATGGAACCGTGTGCCACAAGGGCCACTGTCCAAGTCTGTCACTCCATGGGAATGTTGGTTCAAAGAGAAGGCTGACCTGAGGCAGCCCGGGTGTGGGGTACAATGGCCTATGTGTGGTTTGTACTACCGCAACAAGAGTGACTTCACGTGGTTGGAGGTGTGTTTGTTGGGGCCTCCCATGCCTCCAAGGCATGACAATTTAGGGACCCTACAAACCATTGCTTTGTCAAGAGTCAAAATGCCTCCTTCTTGGAACAGATGATTTATGTGTCATTTTGCACAATGCGTAATGTACCTACTCTCACCTCGAGAGAGAACTACCCTGAATACATGTATTTGCCTGTGTTTATGCCTCTCCAGCCACAAGATTCAGGTCGCAGGACTTGCAGGAACCAAAGAGGGACAAGGAGATGGCTGGCCCTGTTCCAAGAAATCCTCTCACATCTACAGACTCGGCCAGCTCAGACTCCAGTGACACTCAGGTACCAGCAGATCTCACCCCGCTGACCCCCCTTGTGGAGGTGCAGAGTGAGGAAACACCACCACCCGTCCCTGTGCGGCGATCTGTGCGTGATCTGCCCAGAGTTGGCAGTAAACGGTTCTACCACACTGTCGGCACTACAGGGATGGACCATACTGAAACTGAACCATTGAGCGTGTTTGAAGCCACGGGACGTCCGGATGCCACTAAATGGGAAAAAGCAATGGATGAAGAATTGAACGTAATGCTTGAGCATGAAGTGTTTGAGTTGGTGCCTTTATCTCCTGGATGGAAGGCCATCGATGTCAAATGAGTGTTCAAACTGAAGAGAAACCTCAAAGGCTTGATTGAGAAGAATAAAGCAAGGCTTGTGGCATAGGGATTCCATCAGATCCCAGGACAGGACTTCACAGACACATGTTTCCCTGTGCGCAAGTTTGGGACCAGTTGTACATGACTCACAAGATTGGGAAATGCCTTTTTGATTTGGCCAATAGAAGAAGAATCATATGTGCAACATCCAGAGGGCTTTGAGGACGGCACATACTGGGTATGGATCTTGCTCAAGGCTCTCTATGGCTTAAATCAAGAACCTTGGTGTTGGAGCAAAGAGATCTGAAACACCTTGGAGAGTGGTGGGTTCACATAGAGTCTGTGTGACCCCTCACTATTCCTACGCTGGGACAAAGGTCTGCCTATTACATTGTTGGTCTATGTGGATGATCTGCTGATGTTTTCTCCCTCCCTCACACTCATTGCACAAGCCAAAGCACTACTTACAGATCACTACAGAACGAAAGATCTTGGTGTGGCAAACTTCCGTGGCATGACCATCACACGTGATCGCACAGCATGGAAACTGACACTTTATCAAGGCTGTTTTATCGCTCATCTCACTGCATGTTTTCAACACCTGGTGCATCACCTTCCGTGACAAACCACTCCCATGGGCCCTGACGTCTATGCCCATCTGTTGGATGTACGCACCACGGATTACCGCCCTAACACATATCCTACACTCTATAGTCAGATCACTGGCAGCCTCTCATATCTTGCCTCAACCACATGTATTGACATTGCACGTATAGTCAATGTGCTCACCTAGCATATTGATTGAATATGCGCGTGACCGTGCAGCTCGCAGTCACTCCTGCGTTATGCGTGCGAAACTGTCGCTCTAGGTATAGTGTTTACCCTTGCCACCAGTCCTGTTCTAGACGGTTACATTGACAATGATTATGCGTGTGCCCGTGCAGCTTGTAGTTGGGGTGGCTATGTGTTTAATGTATGGGGAAATGCAGTGTCTTGGCCAAGTGCAAAATAGTCATGTGTACCACGTAGCGTGGCTGAGGTAGAATACATGGCATTGGGTGACGCAGCATGTTAGGGGATCCAGCTTGCTTGAAGAACTTGGCGTTCACGCAGCTGTTGTACACAGTGACAGCTAAGCCGCACCCCACCTTGAAGCGAATGATAGTGTGTTGCATCATTGCACAAAGCATATCAGTGTCAAACATCACTTTGTCTGAGAGGCAGTGGATGCTTGGACCGTGGTGGTGTGTGCCATCAGTAGGAAGGCACAGCTGACAGATTTCCTCACCTCCTCAGTAGGAAGTCTCTATCATCGTCCTCTCTCCTGCTTCAACTGTAACAACTGGGCTGCATGCCTGCTGCACTCCCATCCAAGGGGGCGTGTTAATCTCCTACTGTGCATGTTTCTCCTCTTCTGGTGGCCGTGAGTGTGTAGGGCATGCTGGTAGGAGGAGGAGGAGGAGTGGAGGAGGCAAAGAGGCATCATACTGTAAAGGCACATGATCCCCAGCCTCCTCACAGGTGGTCACCTCCATCCTGACTGCATGATCCATCTCCTTCATCGCCCAGGCTTGACGGTCTAACCCTGTGCTTAGGCTTTCAGAGCAAAACTATTATAGTCTTTCAGCTATAGCTGACCATCGCTTGCCTTTACTTTTGAGACCTATGTCAGACCAACATAACGAATTTGTCTTTGGTTAGGCATAGATGGTCAGCTGTAGCTGACCATCGCTTTCCACCTTGCAGGTGACATATTGCATGCTCCATTTGAGGTGCGCGCATTTGCGTGCGTCCTTTTCTTGGCTGTTGAGGGCTTTCGCCATCAAGCGAGCATGCTCTCCGACAAGCCTTGCTCGCCGGCGTGACAGGTGAATTTGACTAGCAACCTCACCCCTAGCACTAGGTCAAATTGTGACTGGAGAACTTGTATTTTTTCCCAGTGGTGCAGTGTAGTTGTGGACCTAGCTTGGCCAAGGGTCCACCATTTTACAAACCGTTTGCTGATATGGCTTTGTAGTGAGAAGCAACCCCGAGAAGAAACTGACTTGATGCAATACAAAAAAGGAAATGGAACCAGAAGGGCCTAACAAGGTAAACGATGAGCGCTCAGACGTCATGTGATTGGTGGCTTTGAAGTGAAAAATGCAAAAGCCACTAGACACACATGCATGGGGAAGGACACCACAGGTTGCAACAATGCCAACAAGGGGAAGAGGCGGGGCTGACCGATCATAGAAATCAAAAATGCGAGGAAGAGCGACAAACTGCCAATGCCTCACCCATGGGAGAGATCCAAACAATGAACCTAAGACATGGTCAGGGGGTCCCACTGAAGGACATCATCAGTCTGACACACAGAAAATCTGGCCAAGGTAGTACCACTCTTACCTCCATGATGGCAAAGGCAAAGAAGTTGGAGGAGAGACTGCTCAAGCTGGCGCTCGCCATCATCCTGACGCCGAGAGGACCATGCTTGAGAGATCCAAGGGTTCAGAGTACCAAGGAGGGC
>SZWC01003738.1:23494-39120 GCA_023375785.1 Penium margaritaceum | reverse complement strand
AAATGAACCTAAGACATGGTCAGGGGGTCCCACTGAAGGACATCATCAGTCTGACACACAGAAAATCTGGCCAAGGTAGTACCACTCTTACCTCCATGATGGCAAAGGCAAAGAAGTTGGAGGAGAGACTGCTCAAGCTGGCGCTCGCCATCATCCTGACGCCGAGAGGACCATGCTTGAGAGATCCAAGGGTTCAGAGTACCAAGGAGGGCCGGCATAGGTGGAGAAAGGAGGCCCATACTGTACTTATTCTATGCCCCCTTGGCCATTGCTATAGCTAGCGGACAGGTTGGGCATGCACTGCTCCGTTGGAGTAAGTCCCCCAAGTCTTGTTTGTGGTGCAAGTCCAAGCGAGACGCCTGCAGTGTAGCACAATGGATAGCAGACTCGGGGACAACAGGTCATGCGATCAAGCCTTGATGTGAGTAGGAAGGATTTTGACCTTTCTGCAAAGGGGAAGTTTCCTAGACATGTCTCCATGCATGAGAAGGATGTGCCACTTGGCAGTCAGTGGATGCGCCAATTGGCAAACTGGTGAGGTGGTGTGGAGTGGCCACTCCTAAAAGTGCCATACCAACACACTTCAGATGTCAGGCCTAGGACTATATGTGCCAGGCTCATTCCCCATTCTAATCAGACAATCTGGCCTTAAATGATCCTCACAGAGCTGTCCAACCAAGGAACAATACAAATAAGGCACTGGTTGGTCTAAGCCCAAGGAGTTAGTCTCTGACTAGCAACTTGCGCGAAAGTGACCAAGTGTTAAGTGGACACAGCTGCTAGTAAGTGATTGCCTAGAAACTTCTCAGTGTGGAACCGTGATCCATGGGGTCATATCTTCTCCTAGCTGAAATGCTAGGAGTGGACGACAGGTGCTATTGTGTCAGCCCTGTTTTCTAGTCCGTTTGCCTCAGGCCGGTTGACACATACACATGCAGCCAACCCCAAGGGTACGGGGCAGGCGGTGGACCGGAGAGGAAACTGGTGGTGGAGTAGGCCTGAGCAGGAGTGCTGGTGGAGGACGGAGAGGAGGTGCTGGAGCTGGAGGCGGAGAAGGCTGTAGAGGCTCTGGCAATGTGCACCCAATGGGCACGCATGGCACAGGCAAGACACATGTCATCAGGAGGAGCTGCGAATAGATTTCTTGGTGGAGTCACAGTTCCAACACACAACAGTGCTAGGAACGTGAGAAGAAGAAGTGGTGGTCCCCTCTTTACCCTTGCCCTTTCCAACACCCTTGCCACAGCCACGACACTGCAAAGAAAGAGTGGTGGCAGTGGAGATAGAAGGTGAAGAGGAGGAAAAAGAGAATGTGGAGGAAAAGGAGGATGGCAGCGAGACAATAGTGAGGGCTACAACCCCGGTGAAAGCAGAGCAATGAAGTTGCTTGTTATGAAGGATGGTCCACCAGGTGACAAGGAGCTTGGCGGTGTAATCCCAGAGAGTACCTACACCAGGCAGGAACTTTGGCGGAATAGGCTTGGATGCAAGATGCTGCAATTTATCTGCTTTGATGTCACAAAGAAGGTTGGAGAGCTAAGGAATGAGCCAGTTGACCATACTGAGGACGGCGGATAGCTGGCCAAGCCTAGCCTCACCAAGCTTGAGCCCTCGAGCTCGGCAGGCATTACCGGTTTTGTCAGCATGCATCAGGATCACGTTGAACTAACTGTGATTGCAACATAAGTAGCCTTGCCGGTACTGGTGTTGCAGAGATAAAGTATTGCGTACACACCAATTGGATAGGCCGTCCTGCGGGTGGCTAGATCAGTGTTGAAGGTGAAAAAATCATCGACGAGGTGCTCAGGTTCAGAGTGGATAAAAGCACGGACAGCGCGGGCAACCTCAGAAGGGACAATTGTGAAAGGGGGAACAACGAAAGGATCAGCTGGAGAGTAGTACTCCTACAGATGTTCCCCCTGAGCCCAGGCGCATTAGCGCACCTCCAAGGAGGAGAAGGAAAGACCAAAGGAAAGAATTGGCAGATGAGAACAGAAGTCACGCTGGCACGGTGCAGCAACAGGTAAAGCAGCAGCAAGGGTAGCAGCAGTAGCAACAGAGGTGCCAGTAGCAGATGGAATAAGAGAAGCACAAGGACGAGTGCCTGCAGTGGCATCAATAACAGAATCAGTTGATGTCACGGGCAGATGCACAAGCACAGCTGCTGCTACCTTGTTAGCAAAGGCAGCGTAATTGTCTGCTGCCAAGCGGTCCTCAGCTTCACGTTGGGTCTTGCGAGTAAGACCAAGCGGGTGATGAAGGTCTGCTATGACTGACTCATCCTCACCTGACATGGTGACAATGGAGGGGCTTTGCCAAAAGATTTTGCCAGAGTTTCCCTAGCCCCAGTGGGAGTGACAAAAATGGAGGTGCCCTAGGCACGCTTGGTGAGTGGTGCACGATGGGCCAATCCCAAGCCAGGAAATAAGTCATAGCAGCAAGGGCAAAGACAAGACACTAGCGAGGGAGGTGCATGCAGAGAAAGGACCACACTAGTTTGCAGAAGTGGAGGAAGCAAAGGAAGCAGAGGAAGCAGAGGAAGTAGAGGATTCACAGGGAGAGTGAAGGAATATGAGCAGCGGTGGGATAGCAAAATTGGTGGCAACAGAGAGAACATAGATGGTGGAGGTAGCCAGGACCATTAGAGCAAGGGTCCCAGTGACAATTGCTGCACACAAGGTGGTGAGGACGGCAGCTACTGAGATGTCAACCGTTAGGAGGTTTGTGGCGGCAGATGGCGCAGATGTGGCGGATGTGACGGCTTAAACTGTGGAGGTGCGGATAACTACTGCGGCTGCTACTGTGGCAGGTGTTGCAGATGCTGTTGCAGAGGCAACAGCAGAAGTGGATGCAGCAACTAGTGTGCCAATGTCAGCAGAAACTGCCGCAACTGGCCCAATGACTACTACGTCCACAATGTAGGCCTCAGTTGTATTCCCTGCTAAGATGGAGGTAGGAGCATGCGATGCTCTAGCTGCAAATACAAAGGTGGCTGCTACTGCTGTAATGGTATCTATACTGGCAGAGGCAGCACATGTCAGTTAACCTGCACGATCAATTGTGTTCTGGGTGAGTGTTGCGTAGAGCTTAGCTGTACCGACCTCCATCTGTGCAAGGTTGTGCATCTGATGAGTCCCCCCCAAGGTGTGCTGGGTGTGTTGGAGAGATTCTCTCACCAGATCTGGACGTGGTGCGCGTGACAATGTTGCTGAGGCGTGCTCGTCCACGAGGGGTTCACCACTCAAGCCACGGTGGTGAGTAAGTCTGCACACCGAATCCGTTTTGCGAATCCCAGGCTGGATCCAAATTTGGGAGTCCAAATCTGCCAGTGGATTTGGATTCGTGGATCTGGATCCAAGATTCACAAATCCTTTAGAATTTGAGAACTCTGCTGAATCCACACAGACATCTCGCAACAACTGCTGCTGATGCGTGAATTCATGCGTGATGGCCAACATGTGCTCAGGGAACAACAAAGTCAATGGTCTTATGTACCAGTTTGTGAAGTTGAAATATTCATACGTGGTGGCTCTAATCTCTGGAAAAGGCAGCCGTGGTACGTCAGTGGTTCGCCATGTGTCAGCTCCCATGGAGGCAAGTAATCAACGTTGTGGTTCCGCCCACACCCCCTCCTTGCCTCCCCCCTTACCCTACCAACTAGGAAATCTGTTTTCACGCTCCTAGCATGCAGTTGACAGTGAGTCACAGCATTAGCCAAGTCTAGCCTGACACCCAAGCCTAGGGTCCAGACTCGCGTTCGCCTGGCTTGACATTGGACCTTTGAATGGCCTGACCCCAGGCTCGGGCAGTGGCATCATTCGTCCGAATCAGGTGCTTGGACGGTCGCAACATTGGTGTGAAGGTACGAGGACCTGGATTTTGTGTGTATGATTGCCATTCTTTTGCATAGGTTTTGCTTGTTACGTGCTTGAGTGTCCCACGATCAGCCGGCAACCATCCAGATTCCGACATCACAGATTTGAAAGTCTAAATGATGGCCATCGCAAGTCCGATGCCGGATATGAACCCACCTGCTTCTGAATTTCTCTGCCACTCGTTTTCCCAAGGATTCGTGACTGGTTTCCCGAATCTCAGTCTGAGAAACAATACTGGATTCAGATTTGTGAATCCGGGTTGGGATTCAAGATTCGCGAACCAGATTAAAAAATCCAAGGATTTGTTTGCAGGCTTAGTAGTGACACGCCCGGCGTTTCGCTTTCCGCGCCTTGTAGTATGCGTTTAAAGGTGCTGCACTGCGGATCTCGTGGTGAAAGATGGTGACTGCCAATGCCACTGAGTTGGCTTTACTGCTATCCACAAACCACTGGATGAGTGTAGCTTGACAGCTGTGGATCTACGTTGCTGCTACAGGCACCCCTCCCTCACTTATGCACAGTCCACAGCAGCCTGCATTGCAGTTACTGCTGACACTGTCAACTGCTACAACGCTGCAGTCGTGATGCTGCGGCACTTGTAGGCACAACTGCGATGTTTGTGGGTGCAGTTGCCTTGGGCTGCTGCATTTGGGGCTGTGACGAAGTTGACGTGGCGGCGACCTCACGGCTGCTGAGAGGATGAAGAAACAATTGCAGCAGCTGTGACTGTGGTAACTGCTGCTACGGATGGCTGCTGTGGCTGCTGGGACTGCTGCAGTGGTGTGGGTGCGGTTACTATGATGCCGAGGCTGCTGCGATGCTATGGACACTGTTGCAGCAGCCATGAGAGCAGCCAAGGTGACGGCTACCACGGTTGCTGCTGTGACACAGCTGCTGTTGCCGTGATGCTGTGGCTGCAGCAGTTGGTCGGGAGTTGGCTGGGGCAGTGAAGGATAGCTGGCCGCAAAAAGAATGGCCTTCCACAGGCGTATGGATCCCCTCAGATCGACCGTTACTCCTTGTGCGGCTGCCCACAGCTGCAATACGCGCTGTTAGGGTGGCAGCACTTGCTCAAAATGCGGCTATAGTAACTGGTGGGCCTGAAGACTGAGGATGTAGGCAGAGTGATGAAGCAAAGCTCTCCAAGGCCACAGCTGCCTCCTGCGTGGCTGTGGGCCAGAGTGTGGCTCAGAACGGTTGCGATGCACAGTGTTACAGTGGCACGACAACTATAGCAGCACCGGCGGCGGCAGCGGCGGCGGCGGTGGTGGTTTCCACGGCCTGGATCTCAGGGCACAACTGAAAATGGCCCAATTTTGCAAGGAAGGAGGCTTTTCCTCATGCTCCGACACCAGTAGGTGTAGAAAAAGGACATGGAGGGAGAAACAGGGTCTTACAAGTGACATGCATGGAAAATCCGTGGAGGTTCATGTGCATTCAAAGTAAGCTCGCGAAGAGATGCGAGTCACAACAAAGAGTTTTTTTTTTTTTTTTGGTTACCTCAAGAGTAGGATGTAAAATTCACCCCCCTCTTCACTCCATCCTGGATAGGCAGGGACACACAGTTACAACGAAGAGTAGTGTTAAGTGATGGATGACGAGAGAAAGAGAAGGTAAGCAGCGGGATCACAATCGCTCAAAACCCTCAACTGGAGCAGGACTTGAACCTCCACAAAACATCAGTTAAAGGGCTACCATACCAAAAGATCAACAGTGTCTAGTCTGGGGTGTGAACCTGGCTACAGCCAGAGACCAACACCAAGTCTCCAAACAAAACCAGGGCTGCTCCAATACGAGCAGAAAAAAAAGTGTGAGCCTGTGGGCATGTGATCAGACAGAGAAGAGGCACAATTGCTGCTAATAACTCATGTCCAATTTTCATGGGGTCAAACCGCCACTTGGTTTTGCTGCTGCATAGCTGCATCTCCCCCACAATGGAGTTGCTGGTGACAGGATCTCTCCACGTTCAGTCATCTGCATCAGTGTGCTGAGTATGCAACAAGGGCAGAGGTCACTACGTGTCTGTGACACATAAACCAACACAATGAGCCCACAAAAGACTTATGTATTGGGAATTGGCAGGTATCCATGAGAAGTTTCTTAGAAGCTTCCTGGCTCTGCTGTCACTGACGTGGCAACACTGTCCAGTCAGCTGATGCACTGGTACACACGGCAAGTGCAATAACAACAAGTGTTTGGCTACAGGAGACATGAATAGTCTCACAAGCTTCAGATGCTTTGTTGAACAGAGACAAATGGGCTACTGGCAAGAAAACAGAATGAATAGTTTTTGTGGCACACGATGGGTGTGAGAAGATGCCTAGATGCTTCATATCTTTTTTTTCATTGACGTTGCAATGATTTCCATTCAGCTCATGCACCAACATGGAAAGGAGGTGCAAGAACAAGGGTTTGGCGAGGGCAGATGCGCAAGGTCTCATAAGCTTCAATCAGTTCAATTTCTAGAGGGATATGGAAACTAAAAATTCCACAACATAAACACATGCGGCGACAAACGGTGGGTGACGCACACGACAAGGTCAGTTATTCTGAAATCCTTGCCCAAAACCATTTTTTGGGCCATAACTCAGGGCAGAAACATCTGAGTGTAGAATTGTCTGAACCTACAGATGCAGAGACTTGAGCCGGACGCAACCACTACATGGGTCCAGCACGACTAATGGGCACACATACAGAACCATGAAAATCTGGCCCAAGGCCAGTCCATCGAGAAAACTCTGGAGTCTGCCGAAAAATTGCAAAATGTCCCAGCAAGCAGTCGGGATGCTGTGGTAGCTGTCTTGCAGCTGTTGGTGGGTGGACCACCACACAACAACGCTCTAGATCCAACTGGCTCCACATCAGTGATCTGAACGAGCATAGACACGGCCAAATGGTCATGCTAAGATGTACAAACACATGGGGACTAATCACATCATTGAGGGAATTGAGAAACCACCTAACCACCATTCGTTGTTAGAGGATACGTTGCACAGATTACAACATGACAGACGGTGCTTGAAAGGGTAGAGAGACGGCAAAGATATTGTTTAAACTGTAAGCTTACAGAATGAATAAGTTACTCCTCCCTTTGGAGCGTGCATCTGCACAAGGCATCCTCCAAACTGGCATAAAATACCACAAGATTACCTAGCAGTTCCAATACAGAATCCAAAACGGTATTGAGAACTGTACAAGTTGCTCGTCTTTCCGAATGACCCTTCAAAAGTAGCAACAGACACACAAGGCAGAGCCCTACATAGTCAAGCCAAATGCATGACCACCAAGAAATGGTTCCAGAAACTGGCCACCAAGGAAACTCCGGTGAACATTTGAGAGCTGCGAAAGACAGCCCGGCACTGTCAAAGTAGCTTTTAACCATTGTACAGTGCCTACAAGGGAGTGGCATCAGGTTCAAAGGTCACCGGGACTGGCACCACAGCAACACCCTCCCATGGCCCCTAGGCGCCACTCGATGTAATCATAGAAGGGGCACAGCCACAAGGCCAGAAGGAGCCACAAAAGAAGGAACATAGAACACAGTGGCACGCACATATCTACAGGGATCACTAAGAAAGGGCTGAACACCAATAGTATGCACAGAGATTTTGAAGTTTCCATTGCAGAGCACCTTGGTGAGACAGTAAACGTGCTGCTACCGCATGTAAACACCAAGCAGGCACATTTCACCACATGTAATGCATTCATTTACAAATTGATGCTTGATGTTATTATTTTTTGTGTGAATGCGATCCATGCCATTGTGCTCAGTGATGCAGCGCGTGCTCTTGTTGTTTTAGTAAAGCGTGATGCAATGGATGGGCTTGCACAGCTGCTATGTAAGGCGGCACAATTAGATGATCTCACAGACATTGAAACCGAAGGCTTAGCCTCAGTCGAGCTGCGTGCAACACAACCTTGGTTTTCATTCTTCTAAGAGACAACAGTGCTTCTGATGAGGAACATGTACCCTGATTGGCTACGTGCATCACAATCTTGGGCCCAATCTTAGTCTGTATACTTGTAAACCACAACAGAGGGTTTTGTACAAAAGCACAAGCCCAGATGAGGAGTGGTCACAACATAGCGGGAGACACGTAACTCTGTCTCAAAATGGAGGCAAAACAGGCATTGGGAGAACTGGGTTCTTGACCCAGTTATCCCAGTGCCTGTGTTGCCTCCATTTTGAGCTTGAGCTGACTATGAAGGCAGCGTGAGCACATGTGGTGGTATCAAGGAACATCAGAGACCCGAAAACCTGAATGTACATCATGACGTCAACGAGCTCCCCTAGCCAGCCAGGATCAGCTGTCTTCAGGAGCATTTGCCCTGGTGGCTTCATGGGCATGGAGGCATGGGGAACATCAGCCAACAGGTCCGCAAAATGATCCCCCAGGGTGCAAATGTATCCTACCTGATGCACATGTAGGACTCGTCATTAACGTCCATGCGCAATCTCCATGCCTAGAAAGACACGGTAATGACTGAGACCCTTCATATTGTACGAAGAATGGAGGAGGGCCTTCATAGTCTAGATATCGTTAGAATCTGGAGAGGCCATCAAGATGTAATTGACGTACACCAAGACAGTGACGAATGGTGTTGACGGGTCACTCACGAAGGGAGCGGGGTCGACTGGACTGCAAAGAAGGCCACCGCGCTCAAGGGTGGCGGAGATCTTGAGGTTCTAGTAGCGTGGATACTGCTTTAATCTGCACAAGGCCTTGCAAACACTCCAGAAATGGTACCATCGTCAAAGCCAGATGGCTGAGCCTAGTAGATCTCCTCGTTCAGTTGATTGTACAATACGTGGAGCTGATTTATGTCTAATGCAGCTTCCAGTCGTACTAAGCCACCTGGTTCAGGAGCACCTTGGTAGTGGTGTACTCCTACATAGGGGCTAAAGTGGCATCAAAGTCCAAGCCAAGGACATGGAAAAAACTGTTGGAAATGAGGCAAGCCTTACAGTGCTCAACCATGTTATTAGGCTTGCGCTTGTGCCAAAAAACCCGACGGGTAGCAATGGATTTGTGACCAGGTGGAAGGTCCACCCCTTCCTAAACTCCATGCATTGCGATCACATCGATCTTCTCATGCATGACCTGTTTCCAGAGAGCCGCATTTAAAGTGGAGCAAGCCTGGCAGAATGTACCTGGATCAGGTGAGACACCATGCCGCCAAGCTTAATGAGTGCAGTGGCATCAAAGGTGGGACATGCAAGGGGACTAGACTCAGGGGCTGCGACAGCTTGGAAGAATTTGTCTGCAATGAGGCAGTAGCCGCATGCTCAGTTGGGCTGGACGATAGATGCAGCCAGGCCAAGCAATTTCAGGTAGGTGGTAGGAGCCAGCAGGTTAGTGGCAGGGACAAAGACCAGGAATGAAGGATTATCGGCCATAAAATGACCAGCAGAAGGAAAAGAGTGAGAGGAAGAGTGCAAGGGACAAAGGCGACCACCCGGAGCCGGACTGTATGCAGTAGGGACAGATGTGTTGGGTCTAGTGGATGTGGATGCACCCTCATGGATACCTAGCCCCCTGTGCCCCACGCTGCAGCTATTTAATGCGCCTTAGGAGAGACAATGGTGAGGAGTGTTTAGCACAAGGATCACAATCAAGAGTGGGAGACAGAAATATCCACAAAACAGATTGGTAAATATAAGCTTGTTATGGCATTATTTTGACTGCAATTTATCTGATCCATTTAGCCTATGATCTAAGCTGTCCAGTGCATCCAATCACGCTCAAATCGGAGCAGTATAGCCTGCTACGGCCGTGGAAGTAATCCAAAGAGCCACCCACCATGCCCTGAACGCTAGGCTAGGGGAGGTGCATTAATGACGACACGTTCTTCCTTGGCCCAGAAATTAAGGCCATGTTCTTCCTACATGAGGAGACCTTATTGGATCCTTCCTTTTTACCTTGGGTGCCTTCAGAGCCTGGTGGGGCCAAACTTGGACCACTGGCGGCAAACTACCCGTCGCTACTTGCGGGTACTAGATTACACCACTCTAGCACCCAAACTTTGGGTGAGGCTAAACTTCTTCTCGCTTAACCAAATTGAGTGATTCAAAGCTCGATCCTGCATTGTAAAATCTAAAAGAAATCAAAACTTTACTCAGATCATGCGTACATCTGCTCTACATTTCTCAGCAGAGAAATCCGCTCAATGGCACTCATGGCAAGGAAAAACCAACCATATCCCCCTTGTCTCACTATCATGATGCCTCTGCCCTTTGGAGTTCACGGCATCTCATGCCTCACCACGCAGAGAAATTGCCGGTGCCAACACAGGCAACACCTACACAGGAATGGCGTAGGACGACCAGAGCAAGGTCCTGTCCTACAAGGACTTGACGCCACCATTTCTCGGTGCGCATGACTTTCTGTCATGGAGGGACATCTTCCTTTCATGGGCGGCAGAGCATGGGCTTGAGGACTATTACCTTGCTCGAACACCCGATGCCGCCAACACACTGGTGCTCCTGTCAGATTTCAATGCTCTGGTACGCGTGCTTCCAGGGGACCAGCAGAATTCGATCCGTCATTTCCTCTTTGGAGAGAAAGGAGATCATCCAGAGAGCCCTTGGAGCGGAGAGCCTTGACTCAATGATGCGTGGAAGCACCTGACCACGCGAAATGAGGAGCAGGTGTTGACATTGTGTGCTCCTTGCCATGAGTGCCGTTGATCGTTTTCCTTGGTTTGACCAATAGGAAGTAGTTGAACATCTGATCTGGTTTCAGATTTGGATTCCTTGGATTTTTCCATGCAGGATTGAGTTTTGCATCACTCAATGTCAGCGAGTATTATGAAAGTTAGCCTAGTCCAAAGTTTGGGTTGTTGATGGGTGGAATCTTGTACTCGTCATGGGTGACGGGATGCTCCACCACTGGTGATCCGGATTCAGCTCCAACAGGCTCCAAATGTACCAGGGCCATAGAGGAAGTAACCAAGGAGACCTCATTGACCAGGATGAACTCCTCCTTGACTTCTGGGCCAGAGAAGGGCACTTTGACAGGTCACCATTGAAGCACCTCCCCTGGCCTAGCAAGAAAGGCATGGTGGGCGGCTCCACCAAGGGTGCTTTGACGACCGTAGTTGGGGCTCAACTGCTCCAAATGGGGCGTGCTTAGATACGTTGGAAAGGCTAGACCACAGACTAAAAGAATTTGATGTACTCCTACTATACTAAGTAACAAAATTATGTTTCGATTCAGTTCTCCTGAATGCAACAGGTTTTGGTCCACTCTTGTTATGTGATCCTTGTGCTCCACACTCTTCACCATTGGTGTCCACTGGCTTCCCCAAACATTGGTAGAATGCAGTAGTAAGGGCTAGGAATAACAGTAGGGGATGGGCCTGGTCATTGCCCTGCGTGATAAGCTTTGCAACCGGTTGCCGAGTACTGAGATGCTGCCATGGACCTCCGCCAGCGCATCCTCAGCCTTGGCGCCTCCTGCACCATCCTCAACTCGCTCGATCCGGCTCTTCTGCATCTTGGAGAAACGTATAAAGATTTTTAGCGTGGAATAATCTGGAAGCTGAAAGTCACTGACATCAAGAACAGTGATCTAGTAGAGGTGTTCAAGGAGGTACGGAACTACGAAGCCATCCTTAGAGGCAAGGCGCACGAAGATAAGGGAGAAACATCGAGTGTCTTTGTACATCAGGGAAAAAAAACTCCCCTTCTATCGCACCATCAGTTGGGTGAAGGAGGCCGGGGAGGCTGCGGAGGAGGAGGCCGAGGCAGACAAGACAGGGGGGGGACAAAGACGCTGTCAGGGAGCAGGGAAGCAGACGTACAACCACTGTGGATAGCCAGATCACTAGTGGTGTGCATGTCCATCCCTCTAGTGCATCATGACAAGTACCATGCACCAGACACACCCAACGGTAGGCCAGACACTGGTGTTTTATTCTCATCTTGGTCAACACCTGCACCGTCCAGCATGGAAGACTCATGCTGGGGCAGGACCTCGTGCGCCGGCACCCTTTGGGGCGACAACATTTGGTCCGCCACAGCTACAGCCGCCCATGTACCCATCGTTGCCAGCTGCATCTCCACCTTTGTACCAGGGGCCAGTATTCATGTCCCCATACGTTAGTGCACCCGCTCTTGTTCCAGGATGGGTGAAGAGGGTGTACGTTGAGACGACCGAGCCACAGTAGCCGTTAGCACTGCCACAAGGACCAGGGTGGAGTGTGCCCATGGAGCTGTACCCACCTGAGACGACTGCCACCACACAGCCGCCAGGTTGGAAGTTGGGACACACGCACATCACCACGTTGCACGCATTTTCCTCCAGCACGACCTCGCCGTTGCCGTCAATGCGCACCACTGCGCCTTTCTTGCGGAAGAGCACCTCATACCCCTTGTCTATCAAGCGGCTGACACCCAGGATGTCAGCCAGGCCGGGGACATGCTGCACATCACGAATTGTGCACACCTCCTTCTTGCCGCTCACCATGACTTCCACCTCCACGTCGCCTTGGCCGGGCGCCGACTCGAATTTGTCGTTCGCGACCACCATTGACTTGGAGGACTTCTCGTAGGTGACGAACCCCACCTTCTCGACTTGGGTGTGCTCCTTGGCCCCGGAATCCAGGCACCGCCTGTTGGCCTTCTTGAGGAAGTGGTTCTTGTTGCCGTTGAGGAGCGACCTGCCCTTGCTGTTTTTGCCGCCGGTCTTCGTCTCCTCCGGGCACTCACGGGCCCAATGGCCCTCCTTGCCGCAGTTGCGACACGCACCTTTCTTGGCACCCTTCTTGCCGCCGCCCTTTCCGCCACTTCCCCGGCCCCAGCTTCCGCCACTACGCGTTTCGGTGACAAGGGCCAATGAGGAAGACGAGGACTCCCTCGCAGCTCCGGCGCTGCACCTCGTTGCGGATGTACTCTACGACCGTGCCATAGGTGAGCTTGTCCTCTAACCATCCTCTGAGAACAGTGATGAGTGAACCCCAACTGTTAGGTACGGCCATGAGGAGGGCCATCGCCTGTAGCTGCGTGTCGATCTTCCATCCCACGTCATTGCATTGTGAGGCGAGCGGCTCGATCTGGTGCATGGCGGATATGCCATCATCTCCCTCCTCGATTCTCACCGTGAGGAGCCGCTTCATCGCAAAGATTTTGTTCCCGAGCGACTTGGATTGGTGGATGGCACAAAGCTTTTTCCAAGCTTTGGCTACTAGCTTGCAGCCTTGGAAGTAGCCCCACTGCGACTCGGCCGTCCCGGACACCAGGAGCATGAGTGCCTCTGTGTTCTTCTTTTCGAAGGCCTACTTCTCCGCGTCCGTAGCAGTCGCCTCTGTAAGCACCTCCTTTCCCAACATGACGTCCAGCAGCCCCTTATGCGAGATGTACAGCTCAAACTGCCACTTCCATAGCCCGAAGCCCGGGCCGCCCGCATGCTTCTGAATGGGCTGCGCCTCCTTCCGCGCCATGTGCACAGCTACTACTCCGACGAGTTCTCAGAACTTCACAACGACGTCCAAAATGACGATCCCGTGCGCTGCGGAAGATGTGAACGTTGGAGGCTATCAGACCCGTGGGCCCATAACCCTTTTTCAGGATGAATTCCACGTGGATGCAGTCCCAAAGTTGGTCTAATAGACTCTATTGGTTCCCGTCTTGTGTTTTGGGCGAATCTGAGACTGAGCGTGAGCTTTCTGGTCACCTCACGTTATGTGAGTAGGAATTTAGAGACAGTCCGTTTGCGAAGAGAAAAACGTCATTTTGCGTTAGTTGTTTAGCATGGACATGATCACAAAATTTATAGGGCTAGCCATGAGCTTTCCAACACACCAAACCGCGCGCAATTCGGCCAAGCGTAGCCCAAGTTATGCTTGCCGAAGCGTAGGTCTCACCCACCACAGAAACGCCGAACGCCTCCATGGTGCGCACACGCGGTGGCGCCTTCCTTCACGTGCGAAGCGCCTTTCCCAAGGCGCAGGTCCTCTTGCACGTGGTGTAGGGGTCCCCTGCACTGTTTCCACGCACCCTACCCACTTTTGGGTCGAGTTTGGTGATGGGGTGTGACGAGGTTCGAAACCTGTCCGCGGACCTGCAGTCAGAATTTTGATCAAGTCCCTGAGTAACAAATCGTACTACTGAGTTTCGGACGCCGAGCCATGATTTTGGCTAAGTCCCTCAGTAACAACCTGCACTACTGGATCCGGTGGATGATCCACCTGATCAGGCGAATCATCCACCGGACGCCTCGGCAGGCCTATCGGAGTAATTTCTCCAGATGGTATTTTGTTACTCGGTCCGGTTGATTATCGACCGGATTTCGAGTCGCAGCCGACTCCCAGAGCCGCTGCGCATACCCCAACTTTGGAAGGCCTTATCTCCCAAAACCGACGAAACAACTTCCACCGGATTCAGCAACTTGTCAACTTTACGGGGCAATCCTCCATTTTAGAATCCGAGCAATCCTCGAGTCGCCAGATCCTCCGGCGCGGAGTTTCCACTTTCTGGCGGCTCGTCAGCGCCTCCCGGCGCCGCACTTGGACATGCGGAGAGGCAATTTTCCAACATCTATCACATACACGATAAATTACACTTCCCAGATACACTTGCATTTGTGGGGGGGGGGGGGGGGGGGGAAAGGGGTTCCCGACATCTGTCCCCCCCCCCCTCGATGTCAAAAGTGTATTACGGTGGTGTATTGTGGAGTGTATCTGGAGGAATTTCAACCTAATACACAAGTGTATTTGAACACTAGTGTACATTTCTATGCATGTGTACTATTCACTCCCCACTACTCTCCCCCAATACATTCGACGGGATTTTGGGAGGGGGAGATCGGATCTCGGGCACCATTTTTTCAAAAGCGAGGTTTTGATAGGACATTATGAGTACATGCAAGTCCTTAGTAGATTTTTTCTCTATGAATGCCGTCGATTCACTGCCATCAACGTGCTATAGGTATTCCAAAGACCTTTCTAACAAATACACTTGTGTATCTTTAACGATGTCTATTAGATACACTATCCAATACACTTCCTAGATCCACTCTCGCATTTGGGGGAGAGCGGGGTCCTGACGTCTGTTCCCCCCTCCCCTCGATGTCAAAAGTGTATTGCCGCGGTGTATTGGGGAGTGTATCTGGTGGAGGTTCAACCTAATACACAAGTGAGTTTTATACACTAGTGTGCATTTCTATGCATCTATGCTATACATTCCTCGCTAAAATCCCCCAATACACTCGACTGGTTTGGGGAGAGGGGGGAGACCGGATCTTGGGCACGGTTTTTTTTTAGAGCAAGGTCTTGATAGGATGTTATGAGTGCAGGCAAGTCCTTGGTAGATTGTCTCTACAAACGCTGTCAATTCACTGCCATCGATGTGCTATAGCTATTCCAAAGATACACTTGTGTATCTCTGAAGGTACCTATCACGTACACTATCCATTAGTCTTCCCAGATACATTTTTGCATTGGGGGAGGGGGGGTCCAGACGTCTGTTCCCCCCCCTCGATGTCAAAAGTGTATTGTGGTGCTGTATCTGGGAGTGTATGTGGAGGAGGGTCAATCTAATACACAAGTGAATTTGTACAACAGTGTACACTTATGTGCATGTGTACTATTAACTCCCTGCTACCCTCCCCTAATACATTCAACGCGTTTGGGGAGGGGGAGGGTTGTCGAGAGAGAGTTGCTAAATCACTAGTGTACACATTTTTGCGGTTTCACAATACACTCCCCAATGCACACCACAGATACACTCCAGGGGTGTGGGGGGGGGGGGGG
>SZWC01003738.1:0-14454 GCA_023375785.1 Penium margaritaceum | reverse complement strand
GGGGGGGGGGGGGGGGGGGGGGGGGGGGGGGGGAGAGGGTCGCGCTTGAGCGTTCGGTGGAGCTGAGCTCGTCGCTGCACATCGATGCCACATTGCGGTTGAGCGCGGTGCCAATGCCGCGGTATTGGGATCACATCGGAATCCGGGGTCAACTATGGACTTCTCGCGAGCTTGCCTGTTGCCTGGTCCCAAAGCCAGTAGGCTTTGTGTGACGTGTCATACCCAACCATGACACACTTCTTGGAACGTGCGTCCAGGTTGCCTCCACCTTCTCCTGGCTGGATCTTCACCCATGCAGTTGACTCGAACACCTTCAGATGAGAGGCGTTGGGTTTCTTTCCCGACCATGGTTCTTGTGGGGTCTTCAGCTGGTTTTCCAATTCCTTTCCACGCTTCAATAATGCGGTTGCTAGTGTGAGGTTGAAGAGGTAGCAGACTGTTGTTACTGCTTCAGTCCAAAAGCGAGGTGGGAGCTTGGCATCAAGGAGCATGCTTCGCACCATGCCGAGCAGGGTCTGGTTCATCCTCTCGGCTACGCCGTTGCTTTGGGGGTTGTAAGGGGTGGTTTGCTTGTGGCGGATGCCATGATGCTAAAGCCAAGGCTTGCATGCATCTTACTCACCCCCCTTGTCACTTCTTAGACGTTTGCCACTCTACCATGGCGAAAAAATCCAGGAGCTTCTCCTTGACCTCTCCCTTGGTTTTGAGGAAGTAGATCCACAACATGCGGCTGTGGTCATTGATGAAGGTCAGAAAGTACTTGCTTCCTCCATTAGACGTCGTGCAGAAGGGTCCGCACACGTCACTATGGATCGGGTCAAAGACATTATCCGCTCGTTGACCTCCTCTCCCAAATGGATTTTTCTTTGCCTTCTCTTAGAGGCATGGTTCACACAATGTACACCCTTCTCCATGACTCATGGTGCACCCTTCTATTCCACGGACCACCTCTTGATCCTGCATTTTCTGTAGCTTGTTGTCGGCCACGTGGCCATATTGCCAGTGCCACAGCTCAACATTACTGTCCTTGGTTGATGTGGCGGTTGCAGTGGTCTCCGGCTGTGCATCCTTTGTCTTTGGTGCCACTATCTCGGTGGCACATGCTAGTCCCTCATCCGACGCCTTGGTGACTTTGGTTTGAAGTGCGCAGAGGCCTTCGAGTCTTGGAACTTGAAGCATGAGGTTGTCTTTTGTGTACAAAATCTTGATGTCCTTGTTTTTTAGGGCCACGAATTGTTGGTGAACACCACGGTCATGTTGTTGTTGGTGATTTGTGAGACTGACAGCAGGTTCGCTGCCAAGGAGGGCATGTACAATACCATTTGCAGATTAACCTCCTCAACCGTACCGTTCACGTTGAATGTGATCACTTTATCCCCTGTGCCCATAGCTTGGACAACACCGTCGTTTACACACTCGATGCACATGTCAAAGTCGACCATTGAGTCAAATAAACCCTTCTCTTTTGAAAAGTGGTGGTTGGTTCCCGAGTCAAGGGCAAATGCCCTGGGCCTAAGGAGCGTTGCCCCCTTCATGGACAACCCTTTAGCCATCATGTTGGTGAGCTCCTTCTTCTTCTTTCCACCCTTGTTCCCGCCTTCTTTCTTGGGACTACGGCATTCCCTAGCCTTGTACCCAGCCTTGCCACAGTTGTGACAGTTGCTGGGCTCTTGGAACTCTTCCCACCACCATTACCTTTCCCTCCACCGCCACCGCTTCCGTTGTTGCCTTGACCGGAACAAGATATTGCACCTTGTCCACCGAAGCGAGAGGCATAGGCTGAAATGTTTGCCTCACTGCTAATGCATCGCATGGGCTCGTTACGGAAATGTTCGGTGACATCATCACACATCAAATCTGCTTCTTTCCAACCCCAAAAAATGATGATCATGGACCCACAGCTTTTTGGCAATGCCATCAGAAGGATCATGGCACGCATGTTGGAGTCGAGTTTCCATTCCATTTGCTGGACCTCTTGAAGCACATAATCAAATGACTGCAAAAATGCGGGTCATGATTCTCCTTTGTTCACCCTCATCGGCATCAACCTTTGGAAGATTAAGTATTGGTTTGCTAGAGCGTTTGATTGATGCACACGTGAGAGTTTTGTGTAGGCCTTGGTGGACGAAGTGCATCCTGTGACGTGGGAGTGTTGAGTCTCGTTGATGGACGTCTCAAGTATGGCGAGAGCCACGCTCTTCTTCATTGTCCATGTTACAAGATCAGCCGGATGCGTAGCCATGGTTGCATCGATGGGTGCTGTCTTGGTCCCTTTTAGGATATCGAGGTAGCCACGCACGCTCATGACAATCTCAAACTGCCATTTCCACAAGGAAATTTGGACATACCCGCCTCAAGGCAGGCTTGAGTCAGATCTGTCATTTTTGGCGGTCGCTTGTCTTCTGTGCTTCTCTAATACTCTGTTTCTTTGAGGCTACGGAGGCTGATGAGGCTGTTGACTGCGATCGTTTTCATAGGTGCAGTTGGTTCGTTGCATACCCCTCCCACCGATGATCGCCTAAGGCGATGGTGTCGTGCGATGGTGCCACGGACTTGTGGTCGTACCACCTTCTCAAGGGGTAGAGATTTATCCCGTTGGGGCTCGAGGGTCTTGTCGAACATGGACAGAGCTATTCCTCGTCCCCTAGTCCTCCACGTGCGCACACCCTACCTGAGGAAGCCGATGGAGCCGATGGAGCACATTGGAGCCGTCCGATCTTTGTATCCCTGTTGTACCTGTGCGCACTGCAAGACCACGCGCGAGCTGGTCTTGGAATCATACCTTCGAACCAAAAGTGTGGGCCCATAACCCTTTGTCAATATGCCGGATAGCAACGGTCTAGAAAACGGGTCCAGACATGGAAGGCCACCAACCGCTCTTGGTATTGCAACCAAGATAACTTATCACCCTTGAACAAGGGGTCCACACTTAAGGTCCGTTCCATTTGCAACCTCACAAAATCCGCATGAAGGTCTTTAGTGTCTACCCTTCGTTGGACGCTCTGTGACGAGTCTCCAAGGCAAGAACTGTAAATGGATGCATGAAGGGTACATGATTTTACACTTGCAGAGCTTTGCTAATGCTTCTGATTGCAGTGGCTCCACAGGAGCCAACCTCAACCTATAGTCCTACTTGGCGCGTCCTGAGACTGCCAAGTGTCATCCTCCAGACAGGCTCTAGTAAGCTTCCTAGAAGATTCCTGTCCAATTTTGGGCCACAAAGAAAGCTGTGGCTGTCGCGGGGTTTGAAACCACGACCCATGAGCTCCGCTGCCTGTTCCAACTAGGCCATAAAGATGTGTTTCCTATGATGATCTCCAGGGGACATACCCACTGCGGGCAGTGCATTCCTGGCCTATCTCAGAACAGACCAAGGGGACGTACTCCATAGAGCAGTGCATGCATTGTCTGTGCATGAAGCCGGCCAGTTAGCTAGTGGAAAAGGTGCATATCATTCAACAATGAGAACCAAGATGCCAGCTGCACAAGAGGACCTGGGTTCTGGCTTTTTGCAGCACCACGTACCCGCACAAGGCCTCCATCATCTCCCTGTAGCATGAAGACTGGCATCCTTGATGAAGCAGTGCTCGCAACGATGGAGCCAAGAGAAGCTGGCTGGTACAGGAGAATACATGCTGGGTCAAGGATGGAGGTCTAAAGAATGGCACGAGGCAGAAAATCTCGTGGCCATGGCTTCTGAGAAGGCAGCACTTTGTGCCGGCCACTCAGTGATGCGGCAAAGACTCTCACTGAAGAGTCGGTGCAGCTTGGGATAGACCTCAGAAGAGTGTATAGAATGATGATCTCAGTAGAGATCATGAACCTTCACAACGTGCTGAATCCAATACAACAAAAAACACAGCAATCGGCCAAGTATCGATGAAGTTATGGGCTCTCAACTTCAAGGAGGGATTTCAGCATTTTTCAGTTACACATTTTATTGATTGACGACCTGGCCAGATTGCAGCGTCAGATTATGTCACAATCACTGGGTGCCGATTTCTGCCACCGGATGTTTCTGCAGTATTAAAAGCTGTTACTTCTGGGACTAGCAAACTACTTATACATGGCACGTACTTAAACTTATTCTTATACTCATACACATACTTTGGGGTCTGGTCTGCAACTCACTAGCACAGTTCGTTACTCAGGGACAGCCAAAATTCTGAATGGAGGTCCGCGGAGACGTTTTGAATCCCATCAAAACCAAACACCAAACTCAACTACTAAAGTACCAAGGCGCCTCTGATCTTAACAGCAGACGCCTACACCATTCCTCCACATAGGTGTTTCTCAGATGCATAGAGGCGCCGTGACATGAGGAGACCACAGGTGACGTTACGTGAGGTGAGGTGGATCTGGTAGGTGTGTAACCTGTGCTGTGGCAGGCGTAACTTCCGCTATGCTTGGCTAGATCACACGTTCTTGGGTGCATTGTGAAGCTCGTGAGTATTCAGGAAACTTTGCAAAACTAGACCTTGTCAAAGTAACCAACCAAAATCAATCCCCAGCTCTTCTATTCTTGGGTGTTCCTGACTTCCATAGTGTGTGGCAACCAGAAAGTGCACTCTTTGCGTCTAAGTCTTGAGCAGACATGCCGTACCTCTTACAATAGCTTAGGCCATGTTGGAACAGCGATTTCTAACACTAATGATGATAGCCTGGCTTTTGAGGTGCATGCTCATTTGGCCTGTGTCGCCGGCGGTGGCAAGGCTTTGACCAACTCCTCCTCCTCACCTGCCTCAAACTCCTCCTATAGCCACTCTGTTGTAACCGCTGTTGAAGCTGACGCCTACAGCAATGCAGTGGTCCAGTACACACCCCCTTACCCATGGGAGTAGCACAATTCCTATGGGTTCCCAACCTACTATGGTCCACCGTTGGGGTCGTATCTTCCACCTGTGTGGTTTCCCGTGGCGTTTGCTCCACCGCATCAGTAGTTGTTCATTGTCATCACCCCCAAGTGTCATGAAGATGACCAACAGTTTGAGGGTGTCCTTACTGATCTCATGCCATCTCCGTAGTCAGGGAGGTGAAAGTTTCTGTGGATTTGTGAGTCCCTTCAAAGTGTTTCTGGTGGAGCCAATCACGGCACGTCGTATAGGGTTTTCCAAGTGAGTCTTCTTGTTGATGTTCTGTGTATTGAGCTTGAGCTTACCTTGCTGTCTTCCCACCAATGGTCTTCCAAGACCTTCTCTCACACTAATCCAGTGCATCATATTCTTCTGTCTTTCCGCATGTCGTGTAGAATATGGATCCTAGACACTGGAGCTACCCATCACATGACGCCTTTGTGTACTGCGTTCATCTCTCTTGGTTCCATTGTCATTGTGAACTTTGTGCAGACCAGGTTGGGTCATTTGCTTCCTGTTCAAGGCATTGGTGTTGTTAATTTTGTTGACCCTGGGGGAGAGCTTTTCCTCCCCAACGTGCTGTATGCACCTGAATTTAAGGTTTGTCTACAGTCTTTCACAACTCTCAACGAATAATGCAGGTTCTTCATACATTGTTGGTGGTGTTGCCAGTATGTCCCTTTGTTCCACTGGCTGTGTTGTACTGCAATTTGTGTACTGCAATGATTTCTTTAGTGTCCCCTCATTTGCATCCACTTCCTTGAGCTATGCCTTGGTGAATGTTGTACAATACCTCTTCCTTGCCCATGCTGAGCTCTTGCACCACCACTTACATCACATCCACACTACCGCTGTTGATTTTATAATTCACATGCAGCCTGCTTCTGGTTTTGTTGCTCTGAGTTTTCCTTCTCCATGCTTGGATGCTTGCCTTGACTGTGCCCAAGGCTAAATGCATCAATTACCTTATTCTACTTCTGAATCTCGCACGTCTCACCCTCTTGAATCTATTTCATGTTGAAATCATGGGATCCATGCCTCGTGACCCCTTGGGTGGTTTGGGCCATGTTACCCTGTGTCTCACCGATGACTGCTCACGCATGCACTGGGTCTGTGCCCTGCACCAATTAAGTGGTTTCTGCCCTGCCATTCAGTCTTGGATTCCTCAGGCTGAACGCGCATGTGGACGTCGTCTCTGCACCTTCCAGTCTGATAAGGACAGAGAGTTCATTAACCATACTACTCATTGTATTGTGACCCGTGGGATGTCTAGAGACTTATGCCCCCTACACACCCCAATGGAACAAGGTTTCCAAATGTTAGAACCATAGCCTGCTGATGGTGTTCATGCCCTCCTCTCTGAGTCTAGTCTCAATCCCCTCTCCTCCTGCAAGGCCATGTCCTACATGATGTGGTTGTGGAACATTGTTACCCATGGCCCCCTCCATCACCATGTCACACATTTTAGGTACTGGTTTTGTTGATGGGCTGACCTTTCCCTTGCCTGTTACTTTCTTTGTACATTATCTTCCATCTATGTGGCCGCGAGTGCGCAGGGCATGCTGGTCCATGTTGGCTCTAATGGATGTGGAGGCACCCTCAAGGATGCCTAGCTCTCACTGAAGCACGCTACCAGTGTTTGGGCAGCCAATGTACACCAATGGTGAAGAGTGTCGAGCACAAGGATCACGGATGTGAGTGGGCAGAACACGTTGCATTCAGAAGATCTGAATTGAAACACGTTTTTGTTGCTTAGTGTGATGATATTACATCACAAACTTATAGCATGTGATTTAAGCTTTCCAAAGCATCCAAGAACGCCCAAATTGGAGCAGTAGAGCCCCTGCTACAGCCATCAAAGTAACCCTTAGTGGAGCCACCCACCTTACCTTGCACGCTAGGCAATGGGAGGCGCTTCGACGATGACCCGTCGAAGCGCCTCTCCTCGCCCAGAAGTTAAGGAGAAGTTTAACCTGGTCAAGGAGAGTCTTCTGGTTGCTTCCTTTATAGCCCTGGTGTATTTGGGGGTCTTTGGAGACGAACTCAGATCACTGGTGGTGGATTATCCCGCCGCCCATGGTAAGTACCAGATTCCACCCCCTCCAACACCCGAATTTCGGGCTAGGCTAACTTTCTGAATACTCACTCAAATCGAGCGATTCAAAGCTCGATCCTGCATGGAAAAATCTAATCAACCCAGATCTATAGTCAGATCAGGTGTTCGACCACTCCTCAGTGTTCGAACTAGGGAGTACGATCAATGGAACACATGGCAAGGGGCACACCATGTCAACAATCTCCCCCTTGCACCACAACCTTGATGCCTTGTCCTTGAAACCTGTAGAATTTTAAACTTCACAACGCAGACCAAGCTCAATGCAGCTTGCATCATGCCTGTCCTTGGGCTGTGCCTTGGTCATGGCGTTGGCGAGCATGCGCTTAGTGCCACAACGCACAATGGCAGCATCTCCCTTCGCCACCAAGTCTCGCACGTAGTGATGCCTGATTTCGATGTGCTTGGTCCTCCTGTGGAGCACTGGGTTTTGGGTAAGGCTGATGGCACTCATGTTGTCAACATTGAGTACCGTAGGCTTTCTTTGCGGCGCGCCAATCTCCTTTAGCAGCCGCCGCAGCCACACCGCCTCCTTTGCGGCTTTCGCGAGCGCGATGTACTCCGCTTTGGTGCTGGATAGTGCCACACAATCATGCTTCCTGCTTGCCCATGAAACTGCTACACCACCAAGCACAAACACGTAACCTGACGTTGATTTTCTGTCATCCACATCACCAGCCCAGCCGGCATCGGAGTAGCCGACCAACTCGAGGGAGTCGTCACGCGCTCCCCCTCCAAACACAAGCCCCGACTGTTTTGTCGCATTGAGGTAGTGAAGGATCCACTTCAGTGCTTGCCAATGCAGCAGCCCCGGGTCAGCGGCATACCAGCTCACTTGGCCCTCCGCGAAGGCCAGGTCAGACAGCGTCGCCACCATGGCGTACATGATGCTCCCCACTGCGGACTGGTATGGCACACCTGCCATCTCCTCCTTCTCCTCATCCGTGCTCGGCCCCATGCTCGAGCACAGCTCACAAGTGGTGATCATGGGTATGCCGATGGGGTTGCACTCCTCCATGTTGTAGCAATGGAGCACCTCTTGCACGTACTTTACCTGCCCCATCTCAAGCGTGCGTGCCTTGCGGTCCCTCTTGATGGCGACGCCGAGGTAGTATGCAAGCTCGACCATGTCGGTCATTTTGAACCGACCGTCTAGCTGCCGCTTCAGCTTCACCAACTCCTCCATGTTCGATGACACAAGGATAAGGTCATCCACGTAAAGGACCACAATCGAGTGCAACCCCGGCTGCTTCCGCACATACACGCTTTGATCTTTGATCTAGCGCTTCATAGCGCTAGAAGCCAACCTGAGCCATGAAGCCGTCCATTTTCAGGTATCACATGAGTGGCGCTTGCTTCAGTCCATAGAGCGCATTGCAAAGCCAGCACACCTTTCCCAGTGGTGCGTCCACCCCCTCCGGTACCTCCATGAGGACCTCCTTGTCCAGGTCGCCGTTAAGGAACGCGGTTTTCACGTCCATTTGGTGAACTTTGTAATCCCACACCGCCGCCACCGAGAGGATGGAGCGGATGGAGGCGAACTTTGCCACTGGTGCAAAGGTTTCTTTGAAGTGTTCACCCTTTTGTTGGACGTACCCCTTCGCCACCAGCCGCGCCTTACATCACTCCACCTTCCCCTCCTTGGTGAGCTTCTTCTTAAAGATTTACTTAAAGGATGCGGATTTCTTAAAGATTTACTTGGAGCCAATGATTTTTGTGCCCTTCAGCCTGTCAATCAGCTGCCAAGTGTCGTTCTCTTCGTGGGAGGTGAGCTCAGATTTTATAGCTCCCTCCCATTCCACCCCATCCTTCTGCTGCAATGCCTCCTTGTCGGTCTCGGGCTCCTCTTGTGCAAAGAACGCTTGAGCAAACCCAGTCCAGGTGCCCTACGCGGCATCGTACTGTTTTGCCGTCCTCCTTGCACGTCCACTTCTTCGAGGTTGCTGTTGTTGGGGCTGCTGTTGCTACTGCCCTCTGGTGGCGCCACTCGCACCGCTGGTCTGCTCCCCCTCTCTTGGGGACCGTGGAGATATGGGCTCACTCCCGGCCTCCTCGTTTAGCTCCACTGCTGCCGGCACTTTGGACTCATTGTCCGACTAGGCTGAGTGTAAATCAGCTGCTTCCCCATCCCCCGGATGGTTCTCACCAGTTGGAGCCGCACGGACGTCACCCTCTTTTGCGTCCTCCGGCGTCTCCCCCTCGAGGAGTGGCAGCCACTCCCCCCGCTTGGAGAGACCCACATCCTTTTCCGTCCAACGGCTGTCCTCGTCGCACGTGATGTCGTGACTCTTCATGATTTGCTGCCTCTGTGGGTCGAAGAGCCAGTACGCCTTGCTCTCGCTCTCATACCCGCCGAAGATGAACCGGCGAGTCCGCGGGTCCAGGTTGCCCCGCCTCTCCCGTGCCTACACATCAGCATGTGCAATACAACCAAACGTGTAGAGGTGTGCCACAGTTGGCTTCCTCCCGCTCCACACTTCTTGTGGTGTCTTCCACACCTTGGACTCCGCGTCCTTCAGCGGCTTCGTCGGCATCAGGTTCATGATGTATACCGATGTCTGTGCCGCCTCGGCCCAGTACCACTACGCGAGGTCGGCATCGCTCAACATGGACCGGACCATGTTGAGGATGGTGCAGTTTTCCCTCTCGGCGATGCCATTCTGCTGTGTAGAGTGTGGCATAGTTTTCTGCCACACGATCCCCTTTCCCTTCATCCATGCGGAGCAGCCCTCGTACTCACCGCCGTTGTCGCTCCGGAAAGCCTTCACCTTCAACCCTTTTTGCTGTTCCACTGCCGCCACGAACTCCTGCATACATGTCAGGACATCACTCTTCCTCTTGATGATATAGAGGTAGAGCTTGCGGCTGTGATCATCGATAAAGGTCACGAAGTAGCGAGCGCCCCCGATGGAGCTCTCGAATGGTCCGCACACTTCAGTGTGGACCACCTCCAGCTTCACCAATGCACGCGTCCCTTTGCCATCCAATGGCTGCCGTGTTGCCTTGCCAACCACGCACGGCTCGCACACGTCATTCTTGGCTGCGTTGAGGTTCTTGACCTCAAGACCCCACGCTACTTTCTTCTTTGCCATGTCCCTCACAGTTGAGGGAGCGATGAGGCACAGGCGGCGGTGCCACAGGTCTAGGTCTCCATCGTCCTTCTTCACAAGGTGGGTGACGTCGGGCCCCGTCCGGCTGCCAAGGATTTTTGCACAGAGCATGTACAAGTCCTCCTCTCGCTTTCCACGTGCAATCGCCTGGCCGTTCCCCTCCTTGCGGATGATGGCCTCCTTCTTGTTGAAGAGCACCTCGAGCCCCTTGTCGGTGAGGCGTCTCTTTGACAGCAGATTTTTCCCAAAGTTGGGCATGTGGAGCATGTCATGAATTGTGCTTGTGACAGCCTCCCCGTCCACATCCATCTCGATGCGGAGTTTGCCTTCACCGATAGCCAACTCCGTTTTGCCGTTGGCCACTGTAATGCGCCGTTCCGAGGCGCTATAGGCGATGAATGCCGCCCGGTTGCATTGTGTGGCGGCCCAATCCGGAGTCAATCACGGAGACTCCCGGATCTGTCAAGTCGGCGGAATCCTTCCCCATCATTGCGAGATCGTCCTTCTTTCCAGCCTTCCCCGGCTGGTCCGACTTCTTGGTGGGGCACTGGCGTGCATAGTGGCCCTGTTTGCCACAGTTGTAGCACTCCCCCTTGTTGTCACCTTTCTTGGTGCCCTGCTTGGCAGCCTTCCCCTTCTTACCTCCCCCTCCACCTTGAGGACGGACGGCATAGGCAGAACTTGACGTTGCCCCGCTCTCTCTCCCACCACGCCGCATCCATTAGTTGCAGACGTACTCAGCCACCTTCGGGTACTTCAGCTCATCGACGGACCAGCCTCCAACGACGGTGATCATGGGACTCCAACTGTCCGGCAAGGCCAGGAGGAGGATCATGGCTTGGAGCTGAGGGTCAACCTTCCATCCGGTGGCTACACACTCAGTAGTGAGGGACTCAATCTGCTGTAGGATCTCCATGATGTCGTCGCCTTCGTTGGCTCAGAGGATGATGAGCCTCTTGAATACGAAGATCTCGTTAGCAAGGTTAGTGGACTGGTAGATGGTGCAGAGCTTCTTCCAGGCCTCCGCAGCCTCCGTGCATCCTTGAATAAGTGCGCGCTGTGGTGTAGCAAGCGCTAACACCAACAATGAAAGCGCCGTCTTGTTGCGCTTCTTGTACTTGTCCACTTTCTCCGACGTCGCAGTATCTGGAGGAGCGGTCTCTTTACCGTTGACTAGCTCAAGCAGGCCCTTGTCATTGAGGTAGACCTCAAACATACACCTCCACAAAGGGAAGCCGTTCCCATCAAACTTGGAGATGGTGCTAATGCTCTCTTGCTCGGCCATTGCCATGGTGCGGGGCGGTAGCGTGAAAGTTGAAGAGCTGGGGTCCCTCTAGGCACGTGGGCCCATAACCCTTTGTACACGTGGGTCCATAGCCCATAACACTTTGGCTCTAGTGGATGTGGAGGCACCCTCAAGGATGCCTAGCTCTCACTGAAGTACGCAACTAGTGTTTGGGCAGCCAATGTACACCAATGGTGAAGAGTGTGGAGCACAAGGATCACGGATGTGAGTGGGCAGAACACGTCGCATTCAGTAGATCTGAATTGAAGCACATTTTTGTTGCTTATTATAGTGAGATTACATCAGATCCTTAAAGAATGTGATCTAAGCTTTCCAACGCATCCAAGCACGCCCAAATTGGAGCAGTAGAGCCCCTGCTACGGCCATCAAAGTAACCCTTAGTGGAGCCGCCCGCCTTGCCTTGCACGCTAGGCAGTGGAGGCGCTTTGACGATGATCCGTCGAAGCGCCTCTCCTCGCCCAGAAGTCAAGGAGAAGTTCACCCTGGTCAAGGAGAGTCTTCTGGTTGCTTCCTTTATAGCCATGGTGCATTTGGGGGTCGTTGGAGACGAACTCAGATCACTGGTGTTGGATTATCCCGCCACCCACGACGGGTACCAGATTCCACCCCCCCAATACCGGAATTTCGGGCTAGGCTAACTTTCTGAATACTCACTGAAATCGAGCGATCCAAAGCTCAATCCTGCATGG
Organism: Penium margaritaceum; assembly: GCA_023375785.1. Lineage (NCBI taxonomy): Eukaryota > Viridiplantae > Streptophyta > Zygnematophyceae > Desmidiales > Peniaceae > Penium > Penium margaritaceum. Next base: position 2,383 of record SZWC01003738.1, on the reverse strand, counting down.
AAAAATCTAAGGAATCCAAATCTAAAGTTAGATAAGGTGTTTCACCACTCCTTAGTGGTGGAACCAGGGAGTACGATCAATGGCACTCATGACAAGGGTCACACCATGTCAACAGTCCAGAGAGTGGAGGTGACATACCGTGCATGCAACATCCTGAAGGTTGCCCTCATTGCTTTTGGGACTCGTGCTTTTGTATGACCACCTTTTTCCGAGTTATGGTCAATCAGCCCAAATTCACACACTTGACAATCAGAGTATCAGAAAGTTTGTTTTTGCATGCAAACATTTTTCACAAAACATCCACATGAATGCATGTCAGCAACGCCCAGATGTACATTCCTTATATAGAATGAAAATTCTAATGGGCTCCATTTTCACAAGTTTTTTCACTTCCCAATACACTTCTTAATGCAAAGTTTTGCAGGTGAGGCGATTGGTCATACATGCTTGATTGAGGGGCATCCAAGGGATTCTCCCTAACTCCACACTGTGCGCTGGCAAGCGTCACTTGCCTGCCGCTCATTGAGACTTGGCTAGCAAGTCTCACTTGTAAGAGCTCGTAAAGCTACTACTACCTTTTTGTAATTCTGACTTGCATGCGCACCATGGATATTTACTTCTAGCTTATTACACTATCTACCAAAACATTTGTGAGTTGTTGCAAATTGTTCATAATGCTCTCCACATGGTGTCAGAGTACTCACGCCGGCCTAGAATTCACCAGTTGGCTCTGTAGGCATAAGAAAGGGGCGCAGACTGTGAGCGCACCTAGTCCATGAGGACATGGGAGGCCGCTGCTGACACCACCACTGCATCCAAGGCTCCTTGCATCCATAGGCTGTCTCCGCCGGGACATCCAAGCGGTCACCTAGACCAGGAAGCCTTGTGACAGGGTTGGTGGCCATAAAATGGCAACACCACGCCACTGCTAACTCAAGAGCCACCTGAAGAGCAGATGGCTGTCCCGTTGGGGCTTGGAAAGGCAAGGGAAGGGTTTGGGGGTGGTTTGGAGGCCCAAGAAGAAGTCCGAGGCAGAATCCCAGTGCACAAAGCCCTCCTCTAAAAACTGGGCCCAAATTGGGCCTGGAAAATTGCTGGTGGAATCTTTTTGATCCCCCCACCACTTGACTAACAGACATATACTTTGCGCCTATAGTCTATACGCTGCAGAGGGTTTCCAGCATGAGCAAAGAATCTAAGCAGGAGTGAGAATGAGAAGAGTAGAGGGAGCCCACGTTGGCGATGCGCTGGCCGGTGACACGTCAACGGTCACATCAACGGCGGCCACCATGGCTCAGCTTAGCCTGCGCCACAAGGACCTGTCCCCTACACGACTGGGGACCAGGGATTTCCTTTCCTGGAAGGACCTTTTTCTTAGATTGGGCTATCAAGCACAAACTTGAAGTGTGCTACCTCTGTCCAGCCTTGGATACTGCAGAGGCACATGTCCTGCTACACGCCTTCAACGCATTGTGCCCTCATCTTAGATAGCAAGCTTCGTAGCCACTGGATCTCTTTACACACCTCAGCCAAGGCGATGTACTCAGCTTCAGCTGTTGACGGAGAGACACATTCCTGCTTGCGACTTGCCCAACTAACTGCACCTCCATTCAACATACACACAAAGCTGGAGGTAGACTTTGTCATTGATATTCCCTCCCCAATCAGCATCGGTGTAGCACATGAGACGGAGTGACACGGATCCAGTGATGCCTCCAAACTGGAGCCCCACGTGCCGCGTCCCCTGAAAGTAGCACGTGATGTGCTTCACACCCTGCTAGTGAAGTGGACCGGGATTGGCCACAAACCGGCTCACCTGCCCAACAGCATGGGCTATATCTGGTCGGGTGGTGACCATGGCATACATCAGACTGCACACTGCAGACTGATATGGGATGCCGAGCATGTCAGTTTTCTCTGCTTCGTTGGATGGGGACATGGAGGTGGAGAGTTTGCACTCCGAGCTCATGGGCGTACTAGCAGGTTTGTAATTAGCCATGTCGTATCGTTTGAGGATGGAGTCCATGTATTTTGTCTGGTTCAGGCTGATCGTACCTGCTGCTGTGTCGCGCTTGATGGAAATTCGAAGATAGAAGTCAAGAGGACCCATGTCCTTCATCTCGAATCTACTTCTCAGCTGCCCCTTGAGATCGTCTAGCAGCTGCGTCGAATAAGAGCATAGAATCAGGTCATCAACGTACCAGGTGACCAACATGGTCCCTTTGTCATTCTCATGCACGTACATGCTAGGGTCATTGTTGTTAGCTACTGAGCTAACCACCTCTGGCAGAGAAGCCGCGAAACCGAAAAGCTCACAAAGGTTTTTAGGCCTTCTTCCTTTGTTGACATGTGTCATGCACCCCAAACTTAATCAGGCATACAC
>SZWC01003737.1:149418-177033 GCA_023375785.1 Penium margaritaceum | reverse complement strand
AGTACACAAGTGTATATATACACTTGTGTACGATTTCGATCGAGCTTACAATACAAACCCCCGATACACTCCCCCAATACATTCGATATGTTTGGGGGGGGGGGAGAGGAGGCGAAACAGAAAAATACGCATGTGTACAGTTTCCAGAATCTATACGATACACCACCCGATACATAGTCCAAACACATTCGACCTTGGTGGTGGGAGGGGGGGGGTGGAGGTAGGGACGTGAATTGACTTCGAGCAAATCACATTATTGGCACAAGCGAACTTAAAGGAAAGTGACCGCATGTCCTTTTCGCCTGCGATCGGCTATCTCTATTCTGATCTTACATTTCCTTTCTTTCTGCATCTTACCGAAATACCCCAACTGAGTGTGCAGTACTAGGTTAACTAGAAAACAATGTCGTATACTTGGAAATTAACGGAATATAAGAATATGATTTTTCTAAGATTTTATCCACACGTCACTAAGAACACCATCACACCTATTCACTGTGAAATTAGTGATATAGCAAGTGTTGTACAATAGTAAACTTCTAGGAAGTGAACATAATAGAAGTAGTAGTATACATAAGAAATCAAGTGTATGAAATGGGGGTGATTAACCATACCTCCAGGCGCCAGCGCAGGTACAGGAGTAGGCACAGGCCCCGGCGCTGGTGCAGGCGCAGGCGTCGGCGCAGGCGCAGGACGCAGGCGCAGACGCACACAGGCACAGGCGCACGCAGGCGCAGGCGCACGCAGGCGCAGGCGCACACAGGCGCAGGCGCACGCAGGCGCAGGCGCACGCAGGCGCAGGCGCACGCAGGCGCAAGCACACGCAGGCACAGGCGTACGCAGGCGCAGGCGCACGCAAGCGCAGGCGCACGCAGGCACAGGCGCACGCAGGCGGAGGCGCACGCAAGCGCAGGCGCATGCAGGCGTAGGCACACGCAGGCGCAGGCGCACGTAGGCGTAGGCGCACGTAGGCGTAGGCGCACGCAAGTGCAGGCGCACACAGGCGCAGCCGCACGCAGGCGTATGCGCACACAGGCGCATGCGCACGCAAGCGCAGGCGCAAGGAGGCGCAGGCGCACGCAGGCGCAGAGCACGAAAGCGCAGGCGCACGTAGGCGCAGGCGCACCCAAGCGCAGGCACACGCAGGTGCAGGCACACGCAGGCACAATCAGGCATAGTCAGGCGCAGTCAGGCACAATCAGGCGTAGTCAGGCGTAGCGAGGCGGAGCCAAGTGCAGCAAGGCGCAACCAGGCGGAGTAAGTCGCAGTCAGGCACAGTCAGCGTAGTCAGGCGCATTCAGGCACTGTCAGGCATAGTCAGGCGCACTCACGCGCACTCACGCACACTCAGGAGCACTCACGCGCACTCAGGCGCACTCAAGCGCACTCAGGCGCACTCAGGCGCACTCAGGCGCACTCAGGCGCACTCAGGCGCACTCAGGCGTACTCAGGCGCACTCAGGCGCACTCAGTCGAACTCAGGCGCACTCAGGCGCACTCAGGCACACTCAGGCACACTCAGGCGCACTCACGCGCACTCAGGCACACTCATGCGCACTCAAGTGCACTCTGGCGCACTCAAGCGCACTCCGGCGCACTCAGGCGCAGTCAGGCGCAGTCAGGTGCAGTCAGGCGCACTCAGGCGCAGTCATGTGCAAATTGGCGCAATCAGGCGCAGTCAATCGCAGTTAGGTGCAGTGAGGCGCAGTCAGGCGCAGTCAGGCACAGTGAGACGCAGTGAGGCGAAGTCAGGCGCAGTCAGGTGCAGTCAGGCACAGTCAGGCGTAAGTCAGGCGCACTCAGGCGCACTCAGGCACACTCAAGCGCACTCAGGCACAGCGAAGCGTACACAAGTGCAGGCAGGCACTCTCAGGGGCTCAAAATGCCCACTCAGGGGCATTCAGAGTCACTTAGGGGCACTCGGGCGCACTCAGACGCACTCAGGCGCACTCAGGCGCACTCAGGGGCACTCAGGCGCACTCAGGCGCACCCAGGCGCATTCAGGCGCAGTCGGTCGCAGTCAGGCGCAGTCAGGTGCGGTCAAGCGCAGTCACGCGCAGTTAGGCACAGTCAGGTGCTTTCAGGCGCACTCAGGCATAGTCAGGCGCAATCAGGCGCAGTCAGGTGCACTCAGGCGCACTCATGTGCACTCAGGCACACTCAGGCATGCTTAGGCGCACTCAAGCGCTTTAGGCGCACTCAGGCGCACTCAGGTGCACTCAAGCGCACTCAAGTGCACTCAGGCACTGTCAGGCGCAATCAGGCGGACTCACGGCCACTAAGGGGCACTCAGGTGCACTCACGCGCAGTCATGCGCAGTCAGGCGCACTCGGGCGCAGTCAGGTGCACTGAGGCGCAGTCACGCACATTCGGGCGCAGTGAGGCACAGTCACGCGCAGTCAGGGGCAGTCAGGCGCCGTCAAGCGCAATCAGGCGCACGAAGGCGCAGTCAGGTGCAGTCGGGCACAGTTAGATGCAGTCAGGCGCAGTTAGGCGAAGTCTGGTGCAGTGAGGCGTAGTCAGGCGCACTTAGGCGCACTCAGGTGCACTCAGGTGCAGTAAGGCGCACTCAGGGGCACTCAAGCGCACTCAGGCACAGTCAGGCACACTCAAGCGCAGTCAGGCGCAGTCAGGCGCACTCAGGCGCACTCAGGCGCACTCAGGCGTACTCAGGCGCACTCAGGCACACTCAGGCGCACTCAGGCGCACGAAGGCACAGTCAGGCGCACTCAGGCGCACTGAGGCGCAGTCAGGCATAGTCAGGCACAGTCTGACGCACTCAGGCACACTCAGGCGCTCTCAAGCGCTCTCAGGCGCTCTCAGGCGCTCTCAGGCACTCTCAAGCGCTCTCAGGCGCTCTGAGGCGCAGTCAGGCGCATTCAGGCGCAGTCAGGCGCATTCAGGCGCAATCAGGCGCACTCAGACGCAGTAAGGCGCAGTCAGGCGCAGTCAGGCGCAGTCAGGCGCACTCAGGCGCACTCAGGCGCACTCAGGCGCACTCAGGCGCACATAGGCGCACGTAGGCGCACGCAGGCGCCGCACTCAGGCGCACTCAGGAGCACTCAGGCGCACTCAGGCGCAGTCAGCCATAGTCAGGCGCAGTCAGGCGCAATCAGGCGCAGACAGGCGCATTCAGGTGCAGTCAGGCGCATTCAGGCGCAGTCAGGCGCATTCAGGCGCACTCAGGCGCACTCAGGCGCACTCAGGCGCACTCAGGCGCACTCAAGCGCATTCAGGCGCAGTCTGGCGCAATCAGGCGCAGTCAGGCGCAGTTAACCGCAGTCAGGCTCAGTCAGGCGCAGTCAGGCGCAGTCAGGCATAGTCAGGCATTTTCAGGCGCAACTCAGGCGCACTCAGGCGCACTCAAGCATACTCAGGTGCACTCAGGCGGACTCAGCCACACTCAGGTGCTCTCAGGCACACTCAGGCGCACTAAAGCGCACTCAAGCGTACTCATGCGCACTCTGGCATACTCTGGCGCACTTTGGCACACTCGGGCACACTCTTGCGCACTCAGGCGCACTCAGGTGCACTCAGGCGTACTCAGGTGCTCTCAGGCGCTCTCAGGCGCTCGAAGGCACTCTCAGGCACACTCAGGCGTACTCAGGCGCACTCTGGCGCACTCAGGCGCAGTCAGTCGTAGTCAGGCACAGTCAAGCATAGTCAGGCACAGTCGAGTGCAGTTAGGCGCAGTCAGGCGCACTCAGGCGCACTCAGACGCACTCAGGCGCACTCAGGCGCAATCAGGCACACGCAGGCGCACGCATGCCCACGCAGGCGCACTTAGGTGCAGTCAGGCGCAGTCAGGTGTAGTTAGGCACAGTCAGGCGCAGTCAGGCGCAGTCAGGCACAGTCAGGCGGAGTCAGGCACAGTCAGGGGCAGTCAGGCACAGTCAGGCGCAGTCAGGCGCAGTAAGGCGCACTCAGGCGCAATCAGGCGCAGTCAGGCGCACTCAAGCGCACTCAGGCACACTCAGGCGCACTCAGGCACACTCAGGCAAACTCAGGCACTCTCAGGCTGTCTCAGGCGCTCTCAGGCGGTCTCAGGCGTACTCTGACGCACTCAGGCGCACTCAGGCGCACTCTGGCACACTCAGGTGCAGTCAGGCACAGTCAGGCGCAGTCAGGCGCAGTCAGGCGCAGTCAGGCATAGTCAGGCATAGTCAGGTGCAGTCAGGCGCAGTCAGGCGCAGTCAGGTGCAGTCAAGCGCAGTCAGGCGCACTCAGGCGCAGTCAGGCGCAGTCAGGCGCTGTTAGGCACAACTCAGGCACACTCAGGTGCACTCAGGCGCACTCAGGCGCACTCAGGCGCACTCAGGCGCACTCAGGCGGACTCAGGTGCACTCAGGCGCTCTCAGGGGCACTCAGGTGCACTCAGGCGCACTCAAGCACACTCATGCGCACTCTGGCGCACTCTCGCGCATTCAGGCGCACTCAGGCACACTCAGGCGCACTCAGGCGCACTCAGGCGCACTCAGGCGCACTCAGGTGTACTCAGGTGCACTAAGGCGCTCTGAGGCACTCTCAGGCGCTCCCAGGCCCACTCAGGCGCACTCAGGCGCACTCATGCGCACTCAGGCGCACTCAAGCGTACTTAGGTACACTCAGGTGCACTCAGGTGTACTCAGGCGCACTCGGGCACACTCAGACGCACTCAGGCGCACTCAGGCGCACTTACGCCCAGTCAAGCGCAGTCAGGCACAGTCAGACGCAGTCTGGTGCAGTCAGGCGCAGTCAGGCGCATTGAGGCGCATTCAGGCGCATTCAGACCCACTCAGGCGCACTCAGGCGCACTCAGGCGCACTCAGGTGCACTCAGGCGCACTCAGGCGCACTGAGGTGCACTTAGGCGCTCTCAGGCACACGCAAGCGCACTCAGGAGCATGCAGGCGCACGGAGGCGCACGCAGGCACACTCAGGCGCACTCGGGCGCACTCAGGCGCACTCAGGCGCACTCAGGCGCACTCATGCGCACTCAGGCGCACTCAGGTGTACTCAAGCCCGCTGAGGCAGAGTCAGGTGCAGTTCGGCGTAGTCAGGCATACTCACGCGCATTCAGGCGCAGTCAGGCGCACTCAAGCGCAGTTAGACACAGTCAGACTTAGTCAGGCACACTCAGGCGCACTCAGGCGCATTCAGGTGTACTCAGGCGTACTGAGGCGCACTCAGACGCATTCAGGCCCGCTCAGGCGCACACAGGCGCACTCAGGCGCGCTCAAGCGCACTCAGGTGCAGTCAGGCGTAGTCATGCATAGTGATGCGCAGTCAGGCGCAGTCAGGCGCAGTCAGGCGCAGTCAGACGCAGTGAGGCGCAGGCAGGCGCAGTCAGGCGTACTCAAGCCCACTCACGCGCAATCAGGCGCACTTAGGTGCACTCAGGCGTACTCAGGCGCAATCAGGCGCACTCAGGCGCACTCAGGCGCACGTAGGCGCACTCAAGCGTACTCAGGCGCACTCAGGCACACTCAGGCGCACTCAGGCGCCCTCGGGCGCACTCAGGGGCAGTCAAGCGCAGTCAGGTGCAGTCAGGTGCCGTCAGGCGCTGTGAGGCACACTCAGGCACACTCAGGCGCACTAAGGCGCACTCAGGCGCACTCAGGTGCACTCAAGCACACTCAAGCGCACTTAGGCACACTAAGGCACCGTCAGGCGCAGTCATGACCAGTCAGGCGCAGTCAGGCGCACTCAGGCGTACTCAGGCATACTCAGGCGCACTTAGGCGCACTCAGGCGCACTTAGGCGCACTCAGGCGCACTCAGGTGCACTCAGGCACACTCAGGCACACTCAGACGCACTCAGGCAGAATCAGGCACACTCAGGCGCACTCAGGCGCATTAAGGCACACTCAGGCGCACTCAGGCACACTCTGGAAGACTCAGGCGCACTCAGGCGCACTCAGGCACATTCAAGAGCAGTCAGATGCAGTCAGGCGCAGTCAGGTGCTGTCAGGTGCCGTCAGGCGCACTCTGGCGAACATAGGTGCACTCCGGTGCACTGTGGCGCACTCAGGCGCACTCAGGCACACTTAGGCACACTCAAGCGCACTCAGGCGCACTTAGGCGCACTCAGACACAGTCAGGTGCACTCAAGTGCAGTCAGACGCAGTCAGGTGCAGTCAGGCACAGTCATACGCAATCAGGCGCACTCAGGCACAGTCAGGCATAGTCAGGCGCACTCAGGCGAACTTAGGCGAACTCAGGTGCACTCAGGCGCACTCAGGCGCACTCAGGCGAACTCAAGCGTACTGAGGCACACTCAGGCGCAGTAAGGCGTAGTCAGGCGCAGTCAGGCGCAGTCAGGCACAGTCAGGCGCAGTCAGGCGCAGTCAGGCGCAGTCAGGTGCAAATGGCCGCAGTCAGGCGCAGTCAAGCGCAGTCAGGTAGACTCAGGGGCACTTAAGAGCACTCAGGCGCACTCACGCGCACTCTGGCGCACTTAGGCGCACTCAAGCGCACTCATGCGCACTCAGGCGCACTCAGGCCCTCTCAAGTGCACTCAGGCGCACTCAGGTGCACTCAGGCGCACTCAGGTGCACTCAGGCGCACTCAGGCGCACTCAGGCGCACTCAGGCACACTCAGGCACATTCAGGCGCACTCAGGCACAGTCAGGCGTAGTCAGGCACAGTCTTACGCACTCAGGCACACTCAGCGCACTCAGGCGCTCTCAGGAAATCTCAGGCGCTCTCAAGCGCTCTCAGGGGCTCTCAGGCGCAGTCAGGCGCAGTCAGGCGCAGTCAGGCGCAGTCAGGTGCAGTGAGGCGTAGTCAGGCGCACTCTGGCACACTCAGGTGCACACAGGTGCACACAAGCGCACGCAAGCACACGCAGGTGCACTCAGGCACACTCAGGCGCACTCTAACACATTCAGGCGCACTCAGAAGCACTCAGGCGCACTCAGGCGCAGTCAGGCGCAGTCAGGCGAAGTCAGGCGCAGTAAGGCGCAGACAGGCACATTCAGGCGCAGTCATGCACAGTCACGCGCAGTCAGGCGCTCTCAGGCGCACTCAGGCGCACTTAGGCGCACTCAGGCGCTCTCAGGCGCATTCAGGCGCATTCAGGTACGGTCAGGCGCAATCAGGCGCAGTCAGGCGCAGTTAGCCGAAGTCAGGCGCAGTCAGGCGTAGTCAGACATTGTCAGGCGCAACTCAGGCGCACTCAGGCACACCCAGGCACACTCAGGCACACTCAGGCGCACTCAGGCGCACTCAGGCGCTCTCAGGCACACTCAGGCGCACTCAGGCGCACTCAAGCGTAGTCAAGCGCACTCTGGTATACTCTGGCGCACTCTGGCGCACTCTGGTGCACTCTGGCGCACACAGCAGCACTCATGTGCACTCAGGCGCACTTAGGCGCACTCAAGCGCACTCAGGCACTCTCACGCGCTCTCAGGTGCTCTCAGGCGCACTCAGGCGTACTCAGGCGCACTCGGGCGCATTCGGGCGCACTCAGGCGCACTCAGGTGCTCTCAGGCGCTCTCAGGCACTCGAAGGCGCTCTCAGGCGCACTCAGGCGCACTCAGGCGCACTCTGGCACACTCAGGCGCAGTCAGTCGCTGTCAGGCACAGTCAGGCATACTCAGGCGCAATCAAGCGCAGTTAGGCGCAGTCAGGCGCACTCAAGCGCACTCAGGCGCACTCAGACGCACTCAGGCGCACTCATGCACACTCAGGTATACGCAGGTGCACGCAAGGGCACGCAGGCGCACTTAGGTGGAGTCAGGCGCAGTCAGGCGCAGTCAGGCGCAGTCAGGCGCAGTCAGGCATTGTCAGGCGCAGTCAGGCACAGTCATGCGTAGTCTGGCGCAGTCAGGCACAGTCAGGCGCAGTCAAGCACAGTCAGGTGTAATCAGGCGCAGTCAGGCGCATTCAAGCGCAGTCAGGCACACTCAGGCGCACTCAGGCACACTCAGGCGCACTCTGGTGCACTCAGGCGCACTAAGGCACTTTCAGGCGGTCTCAGGCGCTCTCAGGCTGTCTCAGGCGCACTTAGGCGCACTCAGGCGCACTCAGGCGCACTCAGGCGCACTCAGGCACACTCGGGCGCACTCAGGCGCAGTCAGGCGCAGTCAGGCACAGTCAGGCGCAGCCAGGCACAGTCAGGCGCAGTCAGGCGCAGTCAGGCGCAATCAGGCGCAGTCAGGCGCAGTTATGCACAACTCAGGCGCACTTAGGTGCACTCAGGCGCACTCAGGCATACTCAGGCGCACTCAGGCGGACTCAAGTGCACTCACGCACTCTCAGGGGCACTCAGGTGCACTCAGGCGCACTCAAGCGCACTCATGCGCACTCTGGCGCACTCTGGCGCATTCAGGCGCACTCAGGCGCACTCAGGCGCACTCAGGCGCACTCAGGCGCACTCAGGTGCACTCAGGTGCACTAAGGCGCTCTCAGACACTCTCAGGCGCTCTCTGGCCTGCTCAGGCGCACTCAGGCGCACTCAGGCCCACTCATGCGCACTCAGGCGCACTTAGGCGCACTCAGGTACACTCAGGTGCTATCAGGTGCACTCAGGGGCACTCAGGCGCACAAAGGCGTACTCAGGCGCACTCAGGCGCACGTAGGCCCAGTCAGGCGCAGTCAGGTGCAGTCAGGTGCAGTCAGGCGCAGTCTGGGGCAGTCAGGCACAGTCAGGCGCAGTCAGGCGCATTCAGGCGCACTCAGGCGGATTCTGGCACACTCAGGTGAACTCAGGCACACTCAGGCATACTCATGCGCTCTCAGGCGCTCTCAGGCGCACTCAGGCGTACTCAGGCGCACTCAGGCGCTCTCAGGCACACGCAAGCGCACTCAGGCGCACGCAGGCGCACTCAGGCGCACTCATGTGCACTCATGCATACTCAGGCGCACCCAGGGACACTCAGGCGCACTCAGGCGCACTCAGGCGCTCTCACGCGCTCCCAAGCGCTCTCAGGCACTCTCAGGTTCACTCAGGCGCACTCAGGCGCAAATAGGCGCACTCTGGCGCACTCAGGCGCACTCAGGTGCTCGCAGGCGCTCTCAGGCCCAGTCAGGCGCACTCAGGTGCACTCAGGTGTACTGAAGCGCAGTCAGGCGCACTCAGGCGCATTCAGGCGCACTCAGGCGCACCAAGCTGTACTCAGGCGCACTTAGGCGCAGTCAGGCGCAGTCAGGTGCACTCATGAGCAGTCAGGCATAGTGAGGCACAGTCTAGCGCACTCAGGCCCACTCAGGCGCTCTCAGGCGCTCTCAGGCGCTCTCAGGCGCTCTCAGGCGCTCTCAGGCACAGTCAGGCACAGTCAGGCGCAGTCAGGCGCAGTCAGGTGTAGTCAGGCACAGTCAGATGTAGTCAGACTCAGTCAGGCGCAGTCAGGCGCAGTCAGGCGCACTCAGGGGCACTCAGGCGCACTCAAGCACACACAGGCGCACGCAGGCACACGCAGGCGCACTCAGGTGCACTCAGGCGCACTCACGCGCACTCAGGCACACTCACGCGCACGCAGGCGCACTCAGACGCAGTCAGGCGTAGTCAGGTGCAATCAGGCGCAGTCAGGCACAGTCAGGCGCAGTCAGGCGCAGACAGGCGCATTCAGGCGCAGTCAGGCGCAGTCAGGCAAAGTCAAGCGGAGTTAGGCGCAGTCAGGTGCACTTAGCCGCACTCAGGTGCACGCAGGCGCACTCAGGCGCACTCAAGCACACTCAGGCGCATTCAGGTGCAGTCAGGCACAGTCACGCGAAGTCAGGCACAGTAAGCCGTAGTCAGGCTCGGTCAGGCGTAGTCAGGCGCAGTCAGGCGCAGTCAGGCGCAACTCAGGCGTACCCAGGAACACGCAGGCGCATTCAGGCGCACTCAGGCGCACTGAGGTGCACTCAAGCGCACTCAGGTGGACTCAGGCGCACTCAGGTGCACTCAGGCGCACTCAGGCACACTCAGGCCCACTGAGGGGTACTCAGGTGCACTCAGGCGCACTCAGGCGCTCTCACGCACACTCAGGCGCACTCAAGCGCACTCTGGCGCACACAGGCGCACTCAGGCGCAGCCAGGTGCATTCAGGCGCAGTCAGTCGCAGTCAGGCAGAGTCAGGCATAGTCAGGCGCAGTCAGGCCCAGTTAGGCGTAGTCAGGCGCAGTCAGGCGCACTCAGGCACACTCAGCGGCACTCAAGCGCACTCAGGCGCACTCAAGCACACTCAGGTACACGCAGGCGCATGCAGGCGCACTCAGGCACAGTCAAGAGCAGTAAGGACCAGTCAGGCGCAGTCAGGCGCAGTCAGGCGCAGTCAGGCACAGTCAGGCGTAGTCAGGCGCAGTCAGGCGCACTCACGCGCAGTGAGGCACAGTCAGGCGCACTCAGGCGCAGTCAGGCGTACTCAGGCGCACTCAGGCACACTCAGGCGCACTCAGGCACTCTCAGGCGGTCTCAGGCGCTCTCACGCTGTCTCAGGCTCACTCAGGCACACTCAAGGGCACTCAGGTGCACTCAGACGCACTCAGGCGCAGTCAGGCGCAGTCAGGCGCAGTCAGGCGCAGTCAGGCGCAGTCAGGCACAGTCAGGCGTAGTCAGGCGCAGTCAGGCGCACTCAGGCGCAGTGAGGCACAGTCAGGCGCACTCAGGCGCACTCAGGCATACTTCGGCGCACTCAGGCACACTCAGGCGCACTCAGGCACTCTCAGGCAGTCTCAGGCGGTCTCAGGCGGTCTCAGGCTCACTCAGGCACACTCAGGGGCACTCAGGTGCACTCAGGCGGACTCAGGCGCAGTCAGGCGCATTCAGGCGCAGTAAGGCGCAGTCATGCGCAGTCAGGCGCAGTCAGGCACAGTCAGGTGCAGTTAGGCACAACTCAAGCGCACTCAGGCGCACTCAGGCGCACTCAGGCGCACTCAGGCGGACTCACGCGCACAAAGGCCCTCACAGGTGCACTCAGGTGCACTCAGGTGCACTGAGGCGCACTAAGGCGCTCTCAGGCGCTCGCAGGTGCTCTCAGGCCCACTCAGGCGCACTAAGGCGCACTCAGGCCCAGGCATGCGCACTCAGGCGCACTCAGGTGCACTCAGGCGCACTCTCGTACACTCAGGTGCACTCAGGCGCACTCAGGCGCACTCAGGCGCACTCAGGCCCACTCAGGCGGAGTCAGGCGCAGTCCGGCGTAGTCAGGCATACTCACGCGTCCTCAGGCGCACTCAGGTACAGTCAGGCGCACTCAGGCGTAGTCAGACGCAGTCAGACACAGTCAGGCGCACTCAGGTGCACTCGGGCGCACTCAGGCACACTTAGGCGTACTCAGGCGCACTCAGGCGTACTCAGGCGAACCCAGGCGCACTCAGGCGTACTCAGGCGCACTCAGGCGTACTCAGGTGCACTCAGGCGCACTCAGGCGCACTCAGGCGCACTCAGGCGCACTCAGACGCACTGAGGCGCACTCAGGCGCACTCAGGCACACTCAGGCGCACTCAGGCGCACTCAGGGGCAGTCAGGCGCAGTCAGGCGCATTCAGGTGCCGTCGGGCGCTGTCAGGCACACTCATGCGCACTCAGGCGCACTCAGGCGTACTCAGGCGCACTCAGGCGAACTCAGGCACACTCAGGCGCACTTAGGCACACTTAGACACAGTCAGGCGCAGTCAGGCGCAGTCAGATACAATAAGACGCAGTCAGGGGTAGTCAGGCGCAGTCAGGGGCAGTCTGGCCCACTCAGGCGTACTCAGGAGTACTCAGGCATACTCAGGCGCACTCAGGCGCACTCAGGCGCACTCAGGCGCACTCAGGCTTACTCAGGCATAATCAGGGGTACTCAGGCACACTCAGGCGTACTCAGGCGCAGTCAGGCGCAGTCAGGCGCACTCAGGCCCAGTCAGGCGTAGTCAGGCACAGTCTAGCGCACTCAGGCACACTCAGGCGCACTCAGGCGCTCTCAGGCGCTCTCACGCGCTCTCAGATGCTCTCAGGCACTCTCACGCGCAGTCAGGTGGAGTCACGCGCAGTCAGGCGCATTCAGACGTAGTCAGATGCAGTCAGGCGCAGTCAGGCGCAGTCAGGCGCACTCACGCGCACTCTACCGCACACAGGTGCACGCAGGCGCATGTAGGCGCACTCAGGCGCAGTCAGGCGCACTCACGCGCACTCAGGCACACTCAAGTGCACTCAGGTGCACTCAGGCGGAGTCAGGCGTAGTCAGGTGCAATCAGGCGCAGTCAGGCTCAGTTACGCGCAGTCAGGCGCAGACGGGCGTATTCAGGCGCAGTCAGGCGCAGTCAGGCGGAGTCAGGTGGAGTTAGGCACAGTCAGGCGCACTCAGGCGCACTCAGGCACACTCAGGCGCACCCAGGTGCATTCAGGCGCAGTCAGGCGCAGTCACGCGCAGTCAGGCGCAGTTAGCCGTAGTCAGGCTCGGTCAGGCATAGTCTGGCGCAGTCAGGCGCAGTCAGGGGTTGTCATGCGCAACTCAGGCACACTCAGGTGCACTCAGGCTCACTCAGGCGCACTCAGGCGCACTCAGGTGCACTCAGGCGCATTCAGGTGGAATCAGGCGCACTCAGGCGCCCTCAGGCACACTTAGGCACACTCACGCGCATTCAGGGGCACTCAAGCGTTCTCAGGCACACTCAGGCGCTCTCACGCGCAGTCAGTCGCAGTCAGGCATAGTCAGGCATAGTCAGGCACAGTCAGGCATAGTCAGGCACAGTCAGGCATAGTCAGTCGCAATCAGGCACAGTCAGGCATAGTCAGGCGCAGTCAGGCACACTCAGGCACTCTCATGCGCTGTGAGGCGCACTCAGGCGCAATCAGGCGCACTCAGGCGCACTCAGGCGCTCTCTGGTACACTCAGGCGCATTCAGGCGCACTCAGGCACACTCAAGTGCACTCAGGCTTACACAGGCGCACTCATGCGCAGTCAGTCGCAGTCAGGCACAGTCAGGCATAGTCAGGCGCAGTTAGGCCCAGATAGGCGTAGTCCGGCGCAGTCAGGCGCACTCAGGCACACTTAGCGGCACTCAGGCGCACTCAGGCGCACTCATGCACACTCAGGCACACGCAGGCGCACGTAGGCGCACTCAGGTGCAGTCAGGCGTAGTCGGGACCAGTCAGGTGCAGTCAGGCGCAGTCAGGCACAGTTAGGCGCAGTCAGGTGCAGTCAGGCGCAGTCAAGCGCAGTCAGTCGTAGTCAGGCGCAGTCAAGAGCACTCAGGCGCAGTGAGACGCAGTGAGGCACAGTCAGGCACACTCAGGCGTACTCAGGCGCACTCCGGCACACTCAGGCGCACTTAGGCACTCTGAGGCGGTCTCAGGCGCTCTCAGGCGGTCTCAGGCTCACTCAGAAACACTCAGGCGCACTCAGGCGCACTCAGGCGCACTCAGGCGCAGTTAGGCGCAGTCAGGCGCAGTAAGGCGCAGTCAGGCGCAGTCAGGTGTAGTCAGGCGCAGTTGGGCGCAGTCAAGCGCAGTCAGGCGCAGTCAGGCGCAGTCAGGCGCAGTCAGGCGCACTCAGGCGCACTCGGGCACACTCACGTGCACTCAGGCGGACTCACCCGCACTCAGCGCTCTCAGGTGCACTCAGGCGTACTCAGGCGCACTCAGGCCCACTCAGGCGCACCAAGGCGATCTCAGGCGCTCTCAGGCGATCTCAGGCCCACTCAGGCGCACTCAGGCGCACTCAGGCGCACTCACGCGCACTCAGGCGTACTCAGGCGCACTCAGGCGCACTCACGCGCACTCAGGCGTACTCAGGCGCACTCAGGCGCACTCACGCGCACTCAGGCGTACTCAGGCGCACTCAGGCGCACTCACGCGCACTCAGGCGTACTCAGGCGCACTCAGGCGCACTCACGCGCACTCAGGCGTACTCAGGCGCACTCAGGCGCACTCACGCGCACTCAGGCGTACTCAGGCGCACTCAGGCGCACTCACGCGCACTCAGGCGTACTCAGGCGCACTCAGGCGCACTCACGCGCACTCAGGCGTACTCAGGCGCACTCAGGCGCACTCACGCGCACTCAGGCGTACTCAGGCGCACTCAGGCGCACTCACGCGCACTCAGGCGTACTCAGGCGCACTCAGGCGCACTCACGCGCACTCAGGCGTACTCAGGCGCACTCAGGCGCACTCACGCGCACTCAGGCGTACTCAGGCGCACTCAGGCGCAGTCAGGCGCACTCAGGCGCACTCGGGCACACTCACGTGCACTCAGGCGGACTCACCCGCACTCAGCGCTCTCAGGTGCACTCAGGCGTACTCAGGCGCACTCAGGCCCACTCAGGCGCACCAAGGCGATCTCAGGCGCTCTCAGGCGATCTCAGGCCCACTCAGGCGCACTTAGGTGCACTCAGTCCCACTCATGCGCACTCGGGCGCACTCAGGCGCACTCAGGCGCACTCATGCGCACGCAGGCGCACTCAGGTGCACTCAGGTGCACTCTGGCGCACTTAGGCGCACTCAGGCGTACTCAGGCGCACTTAGGCCTAGTCAGGCGCAGTCAGGCACAGTCAGGCGCAGTCAGGTGCAGTCAGGCGCAGTCAGGCGTAGTCAGGCACAGTCAGGCGCAGTCAGGCACATTCAGGCGCACTTTGGCGCACTCAGGCGCGTTCAGGCACACTCAGGTGGACTCAGGCGCTGTCAGGTGCACTCAGGCACACTCAGGCGCACTCAGGCGCACTCAGGCGCACTCAGGCGCACTCAGGCTGAGTCAGGTGCACTCAGGCACACTCGAGCGCACTCAGGCGCACTCAGGCGCACTCAGGCACACGCAAGCACACTCAGGCACACGCAGGCGCACGTAAGCGCACGCAAGCGCACGCAGGCGTACTCAAGCGCACTCATGTGCACTCAGGCACACTTAGGCGCACTCAGGCGCACTCAGGCGCACTCAGGCGCACTTGGGCACACTGAGGCGCACTCAGGCCCACTCAGGCGGAGTCAGGCGCAGTGCGGCGCAGTCAGGCAAAGTCACGCGCCCTCACGCGCAATTCAGGCAAAGTCAGGCGCACTAGGGCCTAGTCAGACGCAGCCAGACATAGTCAGGCGCACTCAGGCGCACTCAGGGGCACTCAAGCGCACTTCGGCGTACTCAGGCGCACTCAGGCGTACTCAGGTGCACCGAGGCGCACTTAGGCACACTCAGGCGCACTCAGGCGTACTCAGGTGCACTCAGGCGCACTCAGGCGCACTCAGGCACACTCAGGCGCACTCAGGCGCACTCAGGCACACTCACGCGCACTCAGGCGCACTCAGGCTCACTGAGGCGCACTCTGGGGCAGTCAGGCGCATTCAGGCACAATCAAGTGCCGTCAGGCGCTGTCAGGCACACTCAGGCGCACTCAGGCTTACTTAGGCGCTCTCAGGCGCACACAGGCGCACTTAGGCACACTTAGACACAGTCAGGCGCAGTCAGGTGTAGTCAGGCGCAGTCAGGCACAGTAAGACACATTCAGGCATAGTCAGGCGCAGTCAGGCGCAGTCAGGCCCACTCTGGCGTACTCAGGCGTCTTCAGGCGAACGTATGCGTACTCAGGCGCACTCAGGCGCACTCACGCACACTCAGGCGTACTCAGGCGCACTCAGGCGCACTCAGGCGCAGTCAGGCGCAGTCAGGCGCACTCAGGCGCACTCAGGAGCACTCAGGCACACTCAGGCGCACTCAGGCGCACTAAGGCGCACTTAGGGGTAGTCAGGCGCAGTCAGGCGCACTCAGGTGCCGTCAGGCACCATCAGGCGCACACAGGCGCACTCAGGCGCACTCAGGCGCACTGAGGCGCACTCAGGCGCACTCAAGCGCACTCAGGCGCACTCAGGCGCACTTTGGCGCACTCAGACACAGTCAGGCACAGTCAGGCACAGTCAGGCGCAGTCAGGCACAGTCAGGCACACTCATACGCAGCCAGGTGCAGTCAGGCACAGTCAGGGTAGTCAGGCGCACTCAGGCGCACTAGGGCGTACTCAGGCGCACTCAGGCGCACTCAGGCACACTCAAGCGCACTCAGGTGCACTCAGGCGCACTCGAGCGCACTCAGCCGCACTCAGGCGCACTCAGGCGCAGTCAGGCGCAGTCAGGCGCAGTCAGGCGCCGTTAGGCACACTCAGGTGCACTCAGGCGCATTCATTCGCACTCAGGTGTACTCAGGCACACTCAAGTGCACTCCGGCACACTCAGGTGCACTCAGGCCCACTCAGGCGCACTCAAACGCACTCTGGCACACTCAGGCGCACTCAGGCACATCTCGGCGCAGTCAGGCGCACAAAGGCGCAGTCAGGCATAGTCAGGCGCAGTCAGGCGCAGTGAGGTGCAGTCTAGCGTAGTCAGGCACAGTGAGGTGCAGTCAGGCGCAGTCAAGCGCAAGTCAGGCGCACTCAGGCGCACTCACACGCACTGAGGCACACTCAGGCGCGCTCAGGCCATATCAGGCACACTCAGGTGCACTCAGGCGCACTCAGGCGCAGTAAGGCATACTCAGGCGCAGTCAGGTGCTCCCAGGCGCACTCAGGCGCACTCAGGTGCACTCAGGCATAGTCAGGGAAAGTCAGGCGCAGTCAGGCACCCTCAGGCGCACTCAGGCGCACTCAGGCGCATTTAGGTGCACTTAGGCCCACTCAGGCACACTCAGGCTTACTCAGGTGCACTCAGCTGCACTCAGGCGCACTCAGGCCCACTCAGGCGTACTCAGGCGCACTCAGGCGCACTCAAGCGCACTCAGGCACTGTCAGGCGTAGTCAGGCACAGTCAGGCGCACTAAGGCGGTGTCAGGCACAGTCAGGCGCAGTCAGGCGCAATCAGGCGCAGTCAGGCGCAGTCAGGTGCACTCAGGCGCAGTCAGGCACAAGTCAGGCGCACTCAGGCGCACTCAGGCGCACTCAGGTACACTCAAGCGCACTCAAGGGTACTCATGTGCACTCAGGCGCAATCAGGCGCTCTCACGCGCTCTCAATGCATTCTCATGTGCACTCAGGCGCACTCAGGCACACTTAGGCGCACTCACGTGCACTTAGGCGGAGTCAGGAGCACTCAGGCGCACTCGGGCGCACTGAGGGGCACTCAAGTGCAACCAGGCGCAGTCAGGCGCAGTCAAGTGCAGTCAGGCGCAGTCTGGTGCATTCAGGCGCATTCAGGCGTACTCAGGCGCACTTAGGCGCTCTCAGGCGCACTCAGGTGCACTCAGGCATACTCAGGCGCACTTAGGTACACTCAGGCGCACTCAGGCATACTCAGGCGCACTCAGGTGCACTCAGGCACAGTCAGGCGCAGTCAGGCGCACTCAGGCCCACTCAGGCGCCCTCAGGCGCACTCAGGCGCAGTCAGGCGCAGTCCGGCGTAGTCAGGCGCACTAAGGCGCAGTCAGGCACAGTCAAGCGCACTCAGGCGCAGTCAGGCACAGTCAGGCGAAGTGAGGTGCAGTCAGGCGAAGGCAAGTGCAGTCAGGCACATTCAGGTGCAGTCAAGCGCACTCAGGCGCACTCTGGCGCACTCTGGCGCACTCTGGTGTACTCTGGCGCACTCTTGCGCACTAAGGCGCACTCAGGCGCACTCAGGGGCACTCAGGCGCACTCCGGCGCAGCCAGGCGCAGTCAGGCGCAGTCAGGCGCAGTCACGTGCAATCAGGCGCAGTCAGGCGCAGTCAGCTGCTTTGAGACGCACTCAGGCGTAGTCAGGCGCAGTGAGGCACAGTCAGGCGCACTCAGGCGCACTTAGGTCCACTCATGCACACTAAGGCGCTCTCAGGCACACTCAGGCGCACTCAGGCGCGCTGAGGCGCACTCAGGCGCACTCAGGCAGACTCAGGCGCACTCAGGCACACTCAGGCGCACTCAGGTGCACTCAGACGCACCCAGGTACAGTCAGGCGCAGTCAGGCGCACTCAGGCCCAATCAGGTGCACTCAAGCGCACTCAGGCGCACTCACGCGCAGTCAGGCGCAGTCAGGCGCAGTCAGGCGCAGTCAGGCGCACTAAGGCGCAGTCACGCACAGACAGGCGCAGTCAGGCGCAGTCAGGCGCAGTCAGGCGCAGTCAGGTGCATTCAGGCGCAGTTAGGTGCAGTCAGGCGCAGTAAGGTGCATTCTGGTGCAGTTAGGCGCATTCAGGCGCACTCAGGCACACTTAGGCGCACTCAGGCACACTAAGGCGCACTCAGGCGCACTCAGGCACACTCAGGCGCACTCAGGCACACTCAGGCGCAGTCAGGCGCAGTCAGGCGCAGTGAGGAGCACTCAGGCGCAGTCAGGCGCAGTCAGGCGCAGTCAAGCGCAGTCAGGCGCAGTCAGGCGCAGTCAGGCGCAGTCAAGCGCAGTCAGGCGCAGTCAGGCGCAGTCAGGCGCAGTCAAGCGCAGTCAGGCGCAGTCAGGCGCAGTCAGGCGCAGTCAAGCGCAGTCAGGCGCAGTCAGGCGCAGTCAGGCGCAGTCAAGCGCAGTCAGGCGCAGTCAGGCGCAGTCAGGCGCAGTCAAGCGCAGTCAGGCGCAGTCAGGCGCAGTCAGGCGCACTCAGGCGCACTCAGGCGCACTCAGGCACACTCAGGCGCAGTCAGGCGCAGTCAGGCGCAGTGAGGAGCACTCAGGCGCAGTCAGGCGCAGTCAGGCGCAGTCAGGCGTAGTCAGGCGCAGTCAAGCGCAACTCAGGCGCACTCAGGCAACCTCAGGCACACTCAGGTGTACTCAGGTACACTCAGGTGCACTCAGGCGTACTCAGGCGCACTTAGGTGACCTCAGGCGCACTCAGGCGCACTCAGGCGCACTCAGGCGCACTCAGGAGCACTTTGGCGCACTTAGGCGCAGTCAGGCGCAGTCAAGCGCAGTCAGGCGCAGTCAGGCGCAGTCACACGCAGTCAGGTTCAGTCAGGCGCAGTTTGGTGCAGATGGCCGCAGTCAGGCGCAGTCAGGCGCACTCAGGGGCACTTAGGTGCACTCAGGCGCACTCAGGTGCTCTCAGGCGCACTCAGGCGCAGTCAGGCGCAGTCAGGCGCAGTTTGGTGCAGATGGCCGCAGTCAGGCGCAGTCAGGCGCACTCAGGGGCACTTAGGTGCACTCAGGCGCACTCAGGTGCTCTCAGGCGCACTCAAGCGCAGTCAGGCGCACGTACGTGCACTCAGGCGCACTCAGGCACACTCAGGTGCTCTCAGGCACACTCAGGCGCACTCAGGCGCACTCAGGCGCGCTCAGGCACACTCAGGCGCACTCAGGTGCACTCTGGCGCACTCAGGCGCAGTCAGGCGCTCTCAGGCGCTCTCAGGCGCTCTCAGGCGCTCTCAGGCGCTCTCAGGCGCTCTCAGGTGCAGTCAGGTGGAGTCAGGCGCAGTCAGGCGCACTCAGGCACAGTCAGTTACTGTCAGACGCAGTCAGACGCAGTTAGGCACAGTCAGGCGTAGTAAGGCGCAGTCAGGCGCAGTCAGGCACAGTCAGGCGCAATCAGGCGCAGTTAGCCGCAGTCAGGCTATGTCAGTCGTAGTCAGGCGCAGTCAGGCATAGTCAGGCGCGGTCAGGCGCAACTCAGGCGCACTGAGGCGCACTCAGGCGCACTGAGGTGCACTCAAGCACACTCAGGTGCACTCAGGCGCACTCAGGCAGACTCAGGCGCACTCAGGCGCTCTCAGGTGCACTAAGGCGTACTCAAGCGCACTGAGGCATACTCAGGCGCACTCTGGTACACTGTGGCGCACTCTGACGTACTCTGGCGCATTCTGGGGCACTCAGGCGCACTCAGGCGCATTCAGGCGTACTCAGGCGCACTCAGGTGCACTCAGGCACACTCAGGTGCTCTCAGGCGCTCTCAGGCACACTCCGGCGCACTCTGGCACACTCAGGCACACTCAGGCGCACTCAGGCGCACTCAGGCGCACTCAAGCGCACTCAGGTGCTCTCATGCGCTCTCCGGCGCTCTCAGGCGCTCTCAGGCACACTCAAGGGCACTCAGGGGCACTCATGCGCACTCAGGAGCACTCTGGCGCACTCAGGCGCACTCAAGCGCAGTCAGGCGCAATCAGGCGCACTCAGGCGCACTCAGTCGCAGTCAGGCACAGTCAGGCATAGTCAGGCGCAGTCAGGCGCAGTTAGGCGGAGTCAGGCGCAGTCAGGCGCAGTCAGGCGCACTCAGGCGCACTCATGAGCATTCAGGCACACGCAGGCGCACACAGGCGCACGCAGGCGCACGCAGGCGCACTCAGGCGCAGTCAGGCGCAGTCAGGCGCAGTCAGGCGCTGTCAGGTGCAGTCAGGCATAGTCAGGTACAGTCAGGCGTAGTCAAGCGCAGTCAGGCGCAGTCAGGCGCAGTCAGGCGCAGTCAGGTGCAGTCAGGCGCAGTCAGGCGCAGTCAGGCGCAGTCAGGCGCAGTCAAGCGCAGTCAGGCGCAGTCAGGCGCAGTCAGGCGCAGTCAGGCGCAGTCAGGCGCAGTCAGGCGCAGTCAGGCGCACTCAGGCGCACTCAGGCAAACTCAGGCACACTCAGGCGCACTCAGGCGCACTCGGGCACACTCAGGCGCACTCAGGCGGTCTCAAGCACACTCAGGTGCACTTAGGCGCACTCAGGCGCACTCTGGCGCACTCAGGCGCATTCAGGCGCACTCAGGCACACTCAGGTGCACTCAGGCGCACTCAGGCGCACTCAGGCTGTTAGAATGTCAGATCGTTGAATGCCACAAGGAACGTTTATGGACAGCGCAAAACCAATCGCTTAAACCAGAGTAGATCAGGCGCTCACAGCCAGATCTGCTCAACCAGCGATAGAGGGAGTGAACACCATGAACTCCATTCATCAGAATTCACTAACTCCTGGGTACATGGTCTACTGGAGTCTAGCACTTGACAAGAATAAACAATGGAGATCTACAGCTGACTTAAAAACCTGCTTCGCTCTCCTTCACCTCTGATCCGTCTCGCTCCGCACCAGCGATTCTGCCGTCTGGCGCCGGCACCTGCCGTCTGGCGCCGGCACCTGCCGTCTCGCATTGTTCCTGTTGACGGGCTTGGGTTCCGGTCACACAGGGTCTTCGGTATCCTTGAATAGTTTCATTCCCTGTTGTCTTTCGGCATGATCCGGTCCCTGCTGTTTATGTGTTAGTCGTGTGCCGTCGATCTGTGATCGGACGGTCTCCGACTTTTGTGTCATGGATATCGATCGATGCCACATCCCCCCCCCATATGTCCGCACTGGTTCCCTTCTGCTCCAAGACGGACTGGTGGTCCGGTACTCTGTTTGTTTGTCTGTTCTTGTTCGAGATGCCACGTCAGCCTCCTGCCAGAGCTCCGCTCAGGCTACCGCCTCCAGACCACTTTGCTCCCAAGTGCAATATCCTCCGTAATATATGCTGCTTGTGATCATCATACTCTCGAATAACAGGTACATAGGAATGGGCAGGGGAGGCATGGATAGACCCTCTCTCCTGACCCAACGGCAGACATGAGGCATAGTGTAAGGTAGCATAGGTGGCGGAGGGTCAGGGGAGAGAGTGGCGCCTCTCCCCTGGCCCTCTGCATTATGCCATTTTGGAGCATACCCTTTTATGCCTTTTTCAACATTCCTCCCCATATGCTCCAATCACCTTTTGCACATAGAGAACCAGTGTGTGAGAAAAAACTAAACTACTTTTCTATTGACTGATTGTTGTGGTTCTTTCCCCCCCCAAAATTTGAGATCTATCTATCCCTAACTGCTGGAACCCGAGACACACACACAAAAGATGTTTGTTTGTCACTTTGGCCCTCAATCCTCACCCTCGATCCGATCCTCGCATTGGGGGNTTCTCCCTCAGCGACAGCATCACGTACATAGTGATACTATCGTTTTACGTGCTTGGTTCTGTCATGCAGCACGGGATCCTCTGAGAGTGCAATGGTGCCTTGGTTGTCGCAGAAGATTGAAGTCGGCTCCAGTTGGCTGAATCCCAGTTCTTCCAGCAGCATGCGAATCCAGACTGCTTCTCGGGTTGCTTCGCTAGCTGCAATGTACTCTGCTTCGGTAGATGACAGGGCAACTACTGACTGTTTCTTGGACCGCCATGAAACAGGTCCACCGCTCAGCATAAAAACGTAGCCAGATGTGGATTTGCTGGTGCTCTTGTCACCTGACAGATCAGAGTCACAGAAGCCAATGAGGCGAACGCTGCTTTGTGGCTGTTCAGCATTGCATTTCAGATAACGGATGCTGCGCTTGGCTGCTGCCACATGATCAACCGTCAGATTTTTGCAGCCCTGGCTGAGTAGGCCAACAGCGTATGAGAGGTCGAGATGCGTGCCTACACTTGCGTACATCAGGGAGCCGACGAGGCTGGGATAAAGTTTGGCCTCACTTGGATCGGCAAGCATCTCACTGGTCACTGGCTTTGTTAGGCCATGGTCCACTGCCAGAGGAGTGCTGGTAGGATGCGGCTGGCCAAAGTTGAACTTGTCAGCCATGCGCGTGATGTATGTGCTCTGGGACAGCGTGATCTCAGGTGGGCTGTGGCTGTGATGAATCTGGATGCCGAGGTAGAAGCGCAGCGGACCCTCGTCACTCATCTCAAACATAGCAGAGAGCGTCTGCTTGAACTCGTTGATGATGGAGAGGGAGCGGCCAAATAGAATCAGGTCGTCCACATAAAGAATCACACCAAGGTTGTGGAGACCTTCTTTGTAGTAAACAGAGTGGTCGGAATGGAGACGCTTGAGGTGCTGACTGAGGAAGAAGTCATGTATGCGCTTGTTCCACTGTCTGGGCGCCTGCTCTAGGCCGTAGAGGGATTTGAGCAGCCGACATACCTTGCTTTTCCCCCCCCGGCTGCACAAAACCCTCCGGCTGAGTCATGAAAACCTCTTCGTCAAGATCACCATTGAGAAACGCAGATTTGACATCCATCTGATGCAGAAACCAGTTCTCCTGCGCTGCGAGGGCAAGAACGATGCGAATGGAGCTGTACTTGGCGACAGGGACGAAAGTGTCACTGTAGTTAACGCCTTGAACCTGGCTGTAGCCACGGGCCACAAGGCGGGCCTTGTATCTTTCAGGGAGGCCGTGCTCATCGAGCTTGCGTTTGAAGAGCCACTTGCAGGTGACGACCGGGGCACCTGGCGGAAGATCAACCAGAGTCCAGGTCTTCTGCTTCTGAAGTTGCTCAAATTTACTGACTGCTGCAGAATGCCAGTCAGCAGCGTCAGGTCGGCTCAGAGCATCCTTGTAGCTGACCGGGTCCACCACAGGGGTAACAAGGGCGTAGTCGCAAGACGGTGAAGTAGAAGGATCAGCAGCGAGAGAAGATGGTGGAGCTGGAAGAGAAGGAGCAGCACCTCGGGAGAAGACAGCGGTGAGTGCTTTAAGATTGGTACGGCGAGAGGAGCGACGTGGCGGAGCTATGGGGTCGTAATCCTTGGGCCAGTTGCGGGAAAAACGAGGCGCCGCTGGTGGTGGTGGTGGAGGTGGTGGTGGCGACGCAGGTGGAGGCACCACAGGGCGGTCAGCGGCCGGGACAATGGGAGGAATGATGCCGGCGTGCTCATCAGGGCCAGAGTCAACAGGATGCTGAGGAGGAAGAGTGGGTTCAGGATCCATGGAGATGATGTGAAGCTGTGGGGGGCTGGAAGAGAGGATGGCCCGATCAGTTAGAGTCTCATCAAAGGTGGCGCTGCGGCTGCGGACAATGCATTTGGCCACGGGATCCCAGATGCGATAGGCCTGACTGTTGTCTGCATAGCCCACCAATATGCCCTTCTGGGTGTGTGATCCCAACTTGTCCCGAGCACCTGGTTGGACCCAGGCATAGGCCGTGCTCCCAAAAACTTTGAGATGTCCAACGTTAGGAGGATGACCATGCCAGCTTTCATATGGGGTGCTTTGATTTTGGAGACGCTTGCAGGGAAGGCGGTTGAGAAGATACCCAGCCGTGTTGACAGCCTCTGCCCAGAAACCAGTGGGCAGACCTGCAGCATGAAGCATGGATCGTGCCTTCTCAAGTAAGGTGCGATTCATTCGTTCGGCACGGCCATTCTGCTGAGGCGTGTGAGGAACTGTCCGTTGATGCTGAATGCCATGGGCTTCATAGAAGGTGGTGAGGGTCTGATTTACAAATTCGCCACCATTGTCGGATCGGAAAGCTTTGACGCGCTTATCAGTCTCATTTTCCACACGGCGCACCCATGTCATGATGTGTTCTGCGGCCTCAGACTTGTGGCGGAGAAAACGAAGCCAGACATAGTGGGTGAAGTCATCAAGGAGAAGCAGAAAGTAATGCTTGCCAGAAATAGAAGGATCCTTGATGGAGCAGAGGTCCACGTGGACCAGATGGAGTTTGTCTGAAGCACGGACATCTGAGTGAGTGGAGAAGGGCTGCTGATTTTGCTTTCCTGCTAGACATCCTTCACAGCAGGTGACACTGGGGTGGGTTAGTGTTCGAGGTAGGGAGTCCACAATGCCCTGTTTGGACATGGCCACCAATGTGGAGAATCCCACATGACCAAGCTGTTGGTGCCATAGCATGGTGAGGAGGTCTGAAGAGGGTGGCGGTGGCGATGTTGTTGAGCTGGAAGGACCACTGGCCGCCAGTGCCACCTCAGGTGTGTCGTCATCTGGTTCGAGGTCCAATGTCGGAAGGATGGTCAGGTTTCCTTCTCTTTTGGCTTCCGCCACAATATTTCCATTGCCCGCAAAAATACGACAGCTCTTGTCAGCACCAAAGAGGACGTTGCATCCTTTGTCGTTGAGTCGTGTGACAGACAGGAGATTAGCAGCCAAATCTGGAACAAAGAGAACGTCAGAGAAAGTTCGAGAGGCCACTTTCTTCTGGAAACTGATGGAGACCTTGACGGTACCAACACCAATAGCAGGAATAATGCGCCCGTCGCCGATCCGAACTGGCTTCGGTTTCTTGAACTCTTTGTAGTCTGTAAACCAGGATCTGTTGCAAGTCATGTGCCTGGTGCTTCCATAGTCAAGGATCCAGGCCAAAATACCAGCTGCCAGCAAGAAGGCACTGTCGATGGTGCAGAGTGCCAATTCTTCTAGGATAAACTCTGCATCGTCTGAGGCTGCTTTCTGGATGGCGACTGAAGGTGCAGTTGATGGGATATCATCGGCGGGAGTGATGAAGTTGATACTGGTGTTGTCTGAGTTGGCGCTGGTGTTGCTGTATGCTCCAATGGTTTCCAACTGAAAGAGTAGCTGGTTCCAGTTGTCTGTCATCTGAGTCATGATTTGCCTGAAGCTGCCAATTAAGCTAGACGGAGTCTCAGCTTGGTATGTGTCAGTCGTCAGCATAGCATGTTGAGCATCTGGATGTCGCGGACGACGCGGTTTGTCACAGAAGCGATTCAGATGTCCAAGTTGCTGACAGTTCCAGCATCTCACATTTTCAAAGCCTTTACTCCCTGGTGCTCCTGCTGGAATAATCCCACTTGGAGCTTGAAGTCGTTGGTAGTTGGGATTTGGGGAGAATCTGGAGCCAGAGAGTCCTCCTTGTCCAGGACCTTGATATCTAGGAGGTTGTCGGTGATGCTGATGTTGATGACCAAATTTGGCAAAGACTGTCACATGCGCGTTCCAATGTAAGTTCATAGACGCCAACTGCGGCGGGTGCCGCTGAAGCAGCGGCTTGACCACCAGGACCAGCGTTAGCAGCTGCATTGCCTCCATTAGCAGGTGCTGGTAAAAGTCTGGCGGCTTCCAAGGTCTGTAGTCTGGTGTCAAACATTGCGTCATGTTCTTGAAAAGCTAGTAGTTGATCAACAGTGGTGTTGAATCTGGATGGTAGGCTTGCAAATAGTCTTAGTACAACCACTTTTTCATCGAGTGTCTGTCCCAGAGTCGCCATGCGATCAACCAATTGCTTCATTTGTGCCACATGGTCTTCCAATTTTGCCGTGTCACTCATCTTGAGTTCACAGAACTGAATCAGGAGATTGTGAAGTTCGGAGTCTCCCACTTTCAAGTAGCGCCTTTGGAGAGCCAACCATGCACTTCTTGGATCCAATGTAGGGTTCCCATCATTGATTAGAAACTTCAACCTGTCAGAAACTTGCATGGCTAGTAGTGCAAAGGCCTGATCGCAGCGTCGTTGCCACTGAAGTCGAGCATCATCGGTGGCGTCAGCGGCCAGGGTCTCTGTGGGAGGATCAGAGACAACCCCCCACAGTCTTTTGGCCAGAAAAACCATCTTCATATTGAATGCAAATTCATTGTAGTTGGTGCCGTCAAACGGCTGAATCTTGAATTGATCACCCATGCCGCTTCCATGGAACACCGCCATGATGCCAGATGTTGTGTCCTGGCTCTCTTGAACAGCGCAACCAGTCCTTGAGTTGTTTGTGGCACACCTTGCTCTGATACCAAATGTTAGAATGTCAGATCGTTGAATTCCACAAGGAACTTTTATGGACAGCGCAAAACCAATTGCTTAAACCAGAGTAGATCAATACAGGCGCTCACAGCCAGATCTGCTCAACCAGCGATAGAGGGAGTGAACACCATGAACTCCATTCATCAGAATTCACTAACTCCTGGGTACATGGTCGACTGGAGTCTAGCACTTGACAAGAATAAACAATGGAGATCTACAGCTGACTTAAAAACCTGCTTCGCTCGCCTTCACCTCTGATCCGTCTCGCTCCGCACCAGCGATTCTGCCGTCTGGCGCCGGCACCTGCCGTCTCGCATTGTTCCTGTTGACGGGCTTGGGTTCCGGTCACACAGGGTCTTCGGTATCCTTGAATAGTGTCATTCCCTGTTGTCCTTCGGCATGATCCGGTCCCTGCTGTTTATGTGTTGGTCGTGTGCCGCCGATCTGTGATCGGACGGTCTCCGACTTTTGTGTCATCGATATCGATCGATGCCACATCTCCCCCCCCCATATGACCGCACTGGTTCCCTTCTGCTCCAAGACGGACTGGTGGTCCGGTACTCTGTTCCTTTGTCTGTTCTTGTTCGAGATGCCACGTCAGCCTCCTGCCAGAGCTCCGCTCAGGCTACCGCCTCCAGACCACTTTGCTCCCGAGTGCAATATCCTCCGTAATATATGCTGCTTGTGATCATCATACTCTCGAATAACAGGTACATAGGAATGGGCAGGGGAGGCATGGGTAGACCCTCTCTCCTGACCCAACGGCAGGCATGAGGCATAGTGTAGGGTAGCATAGGTGGCGGAGGGTCAGGGGAGAGAGTGGCGCCTCTCCCCTGGCCCTCTGCGCTATGCCATTTTGGAGCATACCCTTTTATGCTTTTTTCAACACAGGCGCACTCAGGCGAACTAAGGCGCTCTCAGGCGCTCTCAGGCGCTCTTAGGCACACTCAGGCGCACTCAAGCGCCCTCAAGCCCACTCATGTGCACTCATGCGCACTCAGGCGCACTCAGGCGCACTTAGGCGCACTCAGGTCCACTCAGCCGCACTCAGGCACACTCAGGTACACTCAGGTGCACTCAGGCGCACTCAGGTGCACTCAGGCGCACTCAGGCGCACTCAGGCGCACTTAGGCCCAGTCAGGTGCAGTCAGGCACAGTCAGGCGCAGTCCGGTGCAGTAAGGCGCAGTCAGGCGCTGTTGGTTTGAGCCTCAAACAGCCCGCCAATTGATTCGGTGGTCGACTCTCTCTTGGTTAGTCGATGTGGTTAGACCCGGGCTTAGTGCCCCTAGGACCCTTGGTGATGTTCCTTTTGAAACCTTGATGTGTTTGATGTTCACGTGCCGTCGGGTTCGATCCCGACGGCTTGACCCCCAAAATTGACTTCTC
>SZWC01003737.1:112136-124900 GCA_023375785.1 Penium margaritaceum | reverse complement strand
GGAGGGAGGGGGGGAGGTTGGTGGAGGGGGAGGTGGATGCGGAGGGGGAGGGGGGAATGAGGGGGGGGGAAAGAAAGGTCTGTCGGCTACTCAAATCCCTCTACGGCCTCAAGCACGTGCCCAGACAGTGGAACAAGCGCATACATGATTTCTTCCTCAGTCAGAACCTCAAGCGCCTTCACTCCGACCACTCTGTTTGCTACAAAGACGATCTCCACAATCTTGGTGTGATTCTCTATGTGGATGACTTGATTCTCTTTGGTCGCTCCCTCTCCATCATCAACGAGTTCAAGCAGTCGCTCTCTGCCACGTTTGAGATGAGTGACGAGGGCCTGCTGCGCTTCTACCTTGGCATTCAGATTCATCACAGCCGCAGCCCACCTGAGATCACGCTGTCTCAAAGCACTTACATCACGCGCATGGCCGACAAGTTCAATCTGGGCCAGCCGCATCCTACCAGCACTCCCCTGGCTGTGGACCATGGTCTAACAAAGCAGGTGACCAGTGAGATGCTTGCAGATCCCAGTGAGGCCAAACTCTATCCCAGCCTCGTTGGATCTTTGATGTATGCAAGTGTGGACACCCGCCCTGATCTCTCATACGCTGTTGGTCTACTCAGTCAAGGTTGCAAAAACCCAACGGCTGATCATGTGGCAGCAGCCAAACGCAGCATCCGTTATCTCAAGCGCAATGCTGAACAGAAGATCAAGTACCAGCCACAAAGCAGTGTTCGCCTTGTTGGTTTCTGCGACTCCAATTTGTCAGGTGACAAGAGTACCAGCAAATCCACATCTGGCTACGTTTTTCTGTTGAGCGGTGGACCTGTCTCGTGGCGTTCCAAGAAACAGTAAGTGGTTGCCCTGTCATCAATGGAAGCAGAGTACATTGCAGCTAGCGAAGCAACCAGAGAAGCAGTTTGGATCCGCATGCTGTTGGAAAAGCTGGGGTTCAGCCAACTGGAGCCCACTGCAATCTTCTGCGACAACTAAGGCACCATAGCACTTTCAGAGGATCCTGTGTTGCACGACAAGACCAAGCACGTAAAACGACAGTATCACTATGTACGTGATGCTGTCGCTGAGGGAGAGGTGCAGCTGGACTATTTGGGGACAAAAGATCAAATCGCAGATGTATTTACAAAGGCCCTGAAGCATTGCCAGCACGATGCACTATGCGGCGGCATGGGGCTCCAAAAATGACATAAAGCAGAGGGCCAGGGGAGAGGAGCCACTCTCTCCCCTGACCCTCCGCAACCTACATGCTACCCTGACCTACTTTGTGCCCTCTGTCTACCGCTGGGTCAGGAGAGAGGGTAGTCCCATGCCTCCCCTGCCCATTCATGTGTACCTGTTATTCGAGAGGATGATGATCACGAGCAGCATATATTATGGAGGATATTACACTTGGGAGCGAAGTGGTCTGGAGACGGTAGTCTGAGCGGAGCTCTGGCAGGAGGCTGACGTGGCAGCTCGAACGTAAGCAGGCAAAGGAACAGAGTACCGGACCACCAGTCCGTTTTGGAGCAGAAGGGAATCGGTGCGGACATGAGGGGGGGGGGATGTGGCATCGATCAATATCGATGACACAAAAGTCGGAGACCGTCAGATCGCAGATCAACGGCACACGACCAATGTATAAACAACATGGAACGGATCACACCGAAAGACAACAGGGAGCAGTATTATTCAAGAAAACCGAAGACCCTGTGTGATCGGAACCCAAGCTCAAACGACATGTACAAGTTTGAAGACGGCAAGTACCGGTGGTAGACGGCACAACCGCTGTTGCGCAGCGAGACGGATCGGAGGTGAAGGCGAGCGCAGCAGGAATTAAGTCAGTTGTAGATTCTCATTCTATTATTCCTTCGAGTGCTAAACTCCAGTAGTTCATGTACCCAGGAGTTAGTGAATTCTGATGAATGGAGTTCATCGAGTTCATTCCCTCTATCACTGGTTGAGCAGATCTGGCTGTGAGTGCCTGTGTTGATCTACTCTGGTTTAAGCGATTGGTTTTGCACTGTCCATAAAAGTTCTTGTGGCATTCAACGATCTGAGATTATAACAACTCAGGCGCACTCTGGCATACTCAGGCGCACTCAGGCGAACTCAGGCACACTCAGGCGCATTCAGGCGCTCTCAGGCGCTCTCAGGCGCACTCCGGCGCACTCGGGCACACTCAGGCGCAGTCAAGCGCACTCAGGAGCACTCAGGCGCACTCAGGCACAATCAGGTGCTCTCACGCACTCTCAGGCGCTCTCAGGCGCTCTCAGGCACACTCAGGCGCACTCAGGCACACTCAGGCGCACTCAGGCGCACTCAGGCGCACTCAGGCGCACTCAAGCACAGTCAGGCGCAATCAGGCGCATTCCTGCACAGTCAGTTGCAGTCAGGCACAGTCAGGCATAGTCATGCGCAGCCAGGTGCAGTCAGGCGGAGTCAGGCGCAATCAGGCACACTCAGACGCACTCAGGCACACTCATGCACACTCAGGGACACGCAGGCGCAAGCAGGCACACGCAGGCGCCCTCAGGCGCAGTCAGGCGTAGTCAGGCGAAGTAGGGCACAGTCAGGCATAGTCAGGCACATTCAGGCGCAGTCAGGCGCAGTCAGGCGCAGTCAGGCGCACTCAGGTGCACTCAGGCACACTCAGGCACACTCAGGCGCACTCAGGTGCACTCAGGCGCACTCACGCGCACTCAGGCTTACTTAGGCACTCTCAGGCGGTCTCAGGTGCACTCAGGTGCACTCAGGTGCACTCAGGCGCACTCAGACGCACTCTGGCTTACTCAGGCGCATTCAGGCGCACTCGGGCGCACTCAGGTGCACTCAGGCGCACTCAGGCGCACTCAGGCGCACTCAGGCGAACTAAGGTGCTCTCAGGCCTTCTCAGGCGCTCTTAGGCGCACTCAGGCGCACTCAAGCGCTCTCAGGCCCACTCATGCGCACTCACGCGCACTCAGGCACACTCAGGCACACTCAGGTGCACTCAGGTACACTCAGGCGCACTTAGGTACACTCAGGTGCACTCAGGCGCACTCAGCCGCACCCAGGCGCACTCAGGCGCACTTAGGCCGAGTCAGGTACAGTCAGGCGCAGTCAGGTGCAGTCAGGCGCAGTCAGGCGCAGTTAGGCGCATTCAGGCGCACTCAGGCGTACTGAGGCACACTCAGGCGCACTCAGGCGCACTCAGGCTTACTCAGGCTCGCTCAGCACTCTCATGCGCTCTCAGGCGCACTCAGGCGCACTCAGGCGCACTTAGGCGCAGTCAGGCGCAGTCAGGCACAGGTAGGCGCAGTCAGGCGCAGTCAGGCACAGGTAGGCGCAGTCAGGCGCAGTCAGGCACAGGTAGGCGCAGTCAGGCGCAGTCAGGCACAGGTAGGCGCAGTCAGGCGCAGTCAGGCACAGGTAGGCGCAGTCAGGCGCAGTCAGGCACAGGTAGGCGCAGTCAGGCGCAGTCAGGCACAGGTAGGCGCAGTCAGGCGCAGTCAGGCACAGGTAGGCGCAGTCAGGCGCAGTCAGGCACAGGTAGGCGCAGTCAGGCGCAGTCAGGCACAGGTAGGCGCAGTCAGGCGCAGTCAGGCACAGGTAGGCGCAGTCAGGCGCAGTCAGGCACAGGTAGGCGCAGTCAGGCGCAGTCAGGCACAGGTAGGCGCAGTCAGGCGCAGTCAGGCACAGGTAGGCGCAGTCAGGCGCAGTCAGGCACAGGTAGGCGCAGTCAGGCGCAGTCAGGCACAGGTAGGCGCAGTCAGGCGCAGTCAGGCACAGGTAGGCGCAGTCAGGCGCAGTCAGGCACAGGTAGGCGCAGTCAGGCGCAGTCAGGCACAGGTAGGCGCAGTCAGGCGCAGTCAGGCACAGGTAGGCGCAGTCAGGCGCAGTCAGGCACAGGTAGGCGCAGTCAGGCGCAGTCAGGCACAGGTAGGCGCAGTCAGGCGCAGTCAGGCACAGGTAGGCGCAGTCAGGCGCAGTCAGGCACAGGTAGGCGCAGTCAGGCGCAGTCAGGCACAGGTAGGCGCAGTCAGGCGCAGTCAGGCGCAGTCAGACATAGTCAGGCGCACTCAGGTGCACTCAGGCGCACTCAGGCGCACTCAGGCACATTCAGGCGCACTCAGGCACACTCAAGCACACTCAGGCGCACTCAGGCACACTCAGGCACACTCAGGCGCAATCAGGCGCACTCAGGCGCACTTAGGCACACTCAGGCGCACTCAGGCGCACTCAGGCGCACTCAGGCGCATTTAGGCACAGTCAGGCGCAGTCAGGCGTAGTCAGGCGCAGGTAGGCGCAGTCAGGCGCAGTCAGAAGCAATCAGGTGCAGTCAGGCCCAGTCAGGCGCACTGAGGCACACTCAAGCGCAATGAGGCGTACTCAGGCGGACTCAGGTGCACTCAGGCACACTCAGGCGCACTCAGGCGCACTCTGGTGCACTCAGGCGCACTCAGGCGCACTCAGGCGCACTCAGGCACACTCACGCGCACTCACGTGCACTTCGGCGTACTCAAGCGCACTCAGGCACACTCACTCGCACTCAGGCGCACTCAGGCGCACTCAGGCGCACTCAGGAGGAGTCAGGCGCTGTTCAGCGCAGTCAGGCAGAGTCAGGCGCACTTAGGCACACTCGGGCACAGTTAGGCGTGTCAGAAGAATTTAAGCACGAGAATAGCAGTAGCAGAAGCAGGCAGAAGCATGGAAACGTCCACAAGTACGTCAGTGACGTAACGTAAGGAAGAGACGTCCTGAGGAGTTAGTCGAAGAACTTTCCAGAGGCCGAGGTTCAAAGGAGACAAGGTAGACAACCTTGTTGAGAGTAAGAGAGAATAGGAGCGAGACGAGTGATGGCTGGTTGAGAGCTGAGCGAAGGGGCGAGAGAGAGAGAACGAAGAGCTGAGAGATGTGAGAGGCTGGCGAAGGTAAGGTATGCGAGGTGTGAGCAGAGCGAAGACACGGCTGCGAAGCCGCGGAACCAAAGGGGAACATGATGGGAAGAACTGTTCTGGTTAAACTAGGGAGGGAATGAACATCCTTTGTATATACAACAGAACAGGACAAAGCAAGGTTTAACGGTTTCTTTCCACTAGCCGGACGCGTGACGACGTGGTCATTTTATTAGGGGCGTCTCGGTTCTGGTAGAATGGTCGTAGCCGACTAGCCGTTTGCCGAGGAGGTTCGGTGCGAGACCTGAACCGATGTCGAGAGCTTGGACTATCCGAGGGGTGTATTTATATGAAGAGGACCTTGTCGGAGTTATATTTCTGACAGGCCCCCTGAGTCCGACAAGGTATGAATGCCTGAGTACCTATAGGGCCTCAGTGTCCAAGTCTCGTTGTCTGAAAGGGGGATTGACCACTCGACGGAGGGAGAGGATGATCATGTTGCAGAGGTTGGGGTTTCACGCTGCTGCTACAAGAGTGTGCCACATTGCTGCGACCAGTGACACCTCGTCGATGATTCTGTGGTAGATAGTATGGGTGGTTTTGCGTAAGCATCTTTTAATGTCCTGCAGGGTTGTTGTGTATGCCCTTGGGGGACTCCCCGGGTTGTCATAAACTCCTTCTAGAAAGAGGGAGAGCTGATACCCGCGATGGAAAGAGTGCTTTGTCTTGACTTGTATTCCACCATACCAGTCGTGGATATTTTCTCCCAACTGATCAAGGATGGGAATGTGTGTCCAGTCGAGGGCTTGTACTGCCATGATGGTTGATTGTTGAGAGTATGTATGGCAGTTGCTGATGTCTGTTTACCGGTGGAGTTTTAGCAGGTTTTATCCTACTAGGGATGGAGCTGGGCTTTGAAGGGAAGAGGAGAGAGTGAGGATGGGTGATGAAGAGGAAGGGAAGGGATGCAGAGGTTCGGCGTGGGTGTAGGTTGCTGAGTAGCGCAACTAGGCAGGTCCGTTTGCCGAGCGGGTGAGTGAGGCTGGGAACAGACTGGAGAGGAATGTTGAGAGGAAGGTAGGTGCTGCAAAGGTGATTGAGCGCTGCGAGATATTTAACGAGGGTGTTTACTGGATGGGAGATACAGCTGGTCAGGTTCGAATGTTATACTGATGAGGATGCAGAAGTGCTGGTGGTGGGGCAGGCACACAGGCGTAACCACGTGCGCTGGTTTGAAGTTTTCGGTGTGGGCGTGGGTCGTCGCGGAGCAGCCGATGTGACCGAGCAGATCAGTGTGCCGAGCAAAGGATGACGCAGAGGGCGGAAGAGTGATTGATGATTTTGAGTGGGTACAGGGGCGAAACCACGTGCGCTAGGAAGTGTTCGGCATGGGCGCAAGCCGTCGAAACTTGAGCGATGTGACCGGGCGGATCCTTATGCCGAGCAGAAGATGATGCGGAAAGCGTAGGAGCAATTTGATGATTGAGTGGGCGCAGGTGCGAAACCACGTGCACTGCTGATATAGAGGGATAGAATGGGGGAAGGGAAAGGCAGGGGCCAACACGCCACGATAAATCTGCTGCCGGCGTGGGTGCAGGCTGCTGCAAGACGGGCAGCTAGCTCGTGCAGGTCCTTGTGCTGGCCATAGATGCTGATGATGATTACTGATGAAAAAGGCAGAGGCTGATGATGACAGAGTGGGTGCAGGGCCGAGCCGCGTGCGCTGTAGGAAGGTTCAGCGTGGGTGCAGGTCGTCGTCCGACAGGCGATGCGACCGGGCAGATCCGTGCGCCGAGCAAAAAGCGATGCGGAGGCGGAGGCATGCGGAGGCGACTGATGACTGAGTGGGCGCAGGGACGAAACCACGTGCGCTTTGAAGTGATGCTGATGAAGAAGATTGATGCGAAGGCGGCGTGGATGATGATGAAGTGAAAAAGAGATCGGGTTGAGATGAGGAGGATGAAGTTGATGACTCGAAGGAGGCAGACGGAGGAAGATGATAAATGATGCGATGGGGATGGAGGTGCGGATGACGCGGAGAGGAATGATGGCTGCTGATGATGCTGGAGGTGGAAGGTAGGGCGCGCGGCGGGCGGAGGATGGTGAGATGAGAGGTGACGACGAGACAGTCAGATCCTCTGCTTTCAGGAGAGTGACGGCTTGTTCCCCAGTTGGCCCGAGACCGACGGGCAGGAAGACTGGTGGTGTCCGATATCCTGACAGCAGGAGGAAGTTGGCTGCAGCAGCGGGAGTCGTGCAACGAGCAGGGACACTATTCTGCTGAGGTCAAGAGAGTGACAGCTTGTTCCCCAGTTGGCTCGCAATGGGAGCAGGAAGACTGGTGGTGTCCGATGTCCTGATGGCGGGAGTTTCGCTGCTGCTGTTGACGGGACGAGAGGGCGGTGCGAGAGGGCGGCTCGAAGGGAAGAATGTAGAGAAGCTGAGGAGGTTGAGGCTGATGCAGTAGAGGCGACTGATGAAGGGAGGTACGGGAGACGGAGTTTCTTGCGGCGGCTGAGGTGATGAGGGGTAGCAGATTTGCAGATGGCAGGAAGCTTTTTGGAAGTTGATGGCAGGTGGCGGCTCGGGAGCGGCTTGCAGCTGTTCTGGACGACAGGTCACCAATTGTTGGCCACGGGCACGGAATGGGCGCAGGGATTTTCTCAAGATGACGAGACGTTTTCTTCAGCGCTAAGAGCACTATAAGCTGTACTGTTGATGTCAGCTTTTGACGAAGCAGGGAGATGCGAAGTGACGGTGACTGCGGAGGAGTGCAGCAGTGATGGAGGCAGAGTGCTGACTTGGTCACGGGGCACCAGGTGATGTCGTCTAATGCTCTGATACCATGTCAGAAGAATGTAAGCACGAGAACAGCAGTAGCAGAAGCAGGCAGAAGCATTGAAACGTCCACAACTACGTCAGCAAAGTGACGTAAGGAAGAGACGTCCTGAGGAGTTAGTCAAAGAACTTGCCAGAGGCCGAGGTTCAAAGGAGACAAGGTAGACAACCTTGTTGAGAGCAAGAGAGAATAGGAGCGAGATGAGTGATGGCTGGTTGAGAGCTGAGCGAAGGGGCGAGAGAGAGCGAACGAAGAGCTGAGAGCCGTGAGAGGCTGGCGAAGGTAAGGTATGCGATGTGTGAGCAGAGCGAAGACACGGCGGCGAAGCCGCGGAACCAAAGAGGAACAGGATGGGAAGAACTGTTCTGGTTAAACTAGGGAGGGAATGGAAATCCTCCGTATATACAACAGAACAGGACAAAGCAAGGTTTAACGGCTTCATTCTGCTGGCCCGACGCTTGACGACGTGGTCGTTTTATTAGGGGCGGCTCGAATCTGGTAGAATGGTCGTAGCCGACTAGCCATTTGCCGAGGAGGTTCGGTGCGAGACCTGAACCGATGTCGAGAGCTCGGATTATCCGAGGGGTGTATTTTTATGAAGAGGACCTTGTCGCAGTCATATTTCTGACAAGGCGCACTCAGGCGCTCTCATGCACACTAAGGCGTACTCAGGTGCACTCAAGCGCACTCAGGGACAGTCAGGCACAGTCAGGCGTAGTCAGGTACCATCAGGCGCCGTCAAGCGCACTGAGGCGCACTCAGGCACACTCAAGCGCACTCAGGCGTACTCAGGCGCACTCAGGCACACAAAGGCACACTCTGGTGCACTTAGGCACACTCAGCCATAGTAAGGCGCAGTTCGGCTCAGTCACGCGCAGTCTGGCGTAGTCAGGCGCAGGCAGGCAGAGTCATACGGGGTCAGGCGCAGTCAGGCGCAGTCAGGCGTAGTCAGGCGCACTCAGGCGCATTCACGCGTACTCAAGCACACTCAGGCGCACTCAGGCAAACACAGGCGCACTCAGGTGCACCCAGGCGCACTCAGGCACACTCAGGCGTACTCAGGTGGACTCAGGCGCACTCAGGAGCACTCAGGAGCACTCAGGCGCACTTTGGCGCACTCAAGCGCACTGAGGGGCAGTCAGGCGCAGTTACGCGCAGTCAGGCGCCGTCAGGCGCACTCAAGCGTACTCAGGCGCACTCACGCACACTCAGGCGCACTCAGGTGCACTGAGGCGCACTCGGGCGCACTCAGGCGCACTTAGGCGTACTCACGTGCACTCAGGCCCACTCAGGCGCACTCAGGCGTACTCAGGCGCACTCAGGTGCAATCGTGCGCATTCAGGCGCTCTCAGGCGCTCTGAGGCGCTCTTAGGCACACTCAGACGCGCTCAGGTGCACTCAGGGCCAGTGAGGTACACTCAGGTGCACTCAGGCGCACTCAGGTGCAGTCAGGCGCACTCAGGCGCAGTCAGGTGCTGTCAGGCGGACTTAAGCACACTCAGGCACACTCAAGCACAGTCAGGCACAGTCAGTCACAGTCAGGTGTCCTCAGGCGCACTCAAACGCACTCAGTCGCATTTAGGCACACTCAGGCGCACTCAGGCGCACTCAGGCGTACTCTGGCGCACTCAAGTGTGCAATCATGCGCACTCAGGCGCACTCACGCCCACTCAGGCGCACTTGGGCGCACTCAGGCGTACTGAGGCGCACTAGGCACAGTCAGGTGCAGTCAGGCGCATTCAGGCGTACTAAGGCACAGTCAGGCATAGTCAGGCGCATTCAGGCGCAGTCAGGCACACTCAGGCGCAGTCCGGTGCAGTACGTCGCAGTCAGGCGCAGTCAGGCGCAGTCAGGCGCAGTCAGGCGCAGTCAGGCGCACTCAGGCGCACTCAGGCGCACTCAGGCACACTCAAGCGGAGTTAGGTGCAGTCAGGCGCAGTCCGGCTCAGTGAGGCACACTCAGGCGCACTCAAGCGCAGACAGATGCACTCAGGCACAGTCACACACAGTCAGGCTTAATCAAGCACACTCAGGCGCACTCACGCGCACTCAGGCACACTCAGGCGCACTCAGGCGCACTCAGGCGCACTCAGGCGCACTTAGGCATATTCAGGCGCACTCAGGCACACTCAAGCGCACTCAGGCACACTTAGGCGCTTAGGCACACTCAGGCGCACTCAGGGACACTCAGGCATAGTCAGGCGCAGTCGGTGCAGTCAGGCGCATTCAGGCGCAGTCAGGCTCAGTCAGACGCAACCAGGCATAGTCAGGCGCAGTAAGGTGCACACTGAAGCGCTTTCAGGCGTACTCAGGCGCACTCAGGCGCACTCAGGCGCACTCAGGCGCACTCAGGCGCACTCAAGTGCACTCAAGCGCACTCAAGCACACTCAGGCACACTGAGGCACACTCAGGCGCACTCA
The DNA here is from genome assembly GCA_023375785.1 of Penium margaritaceum. Lineage (NCBI taxonomy): Eukaryota > Viridiplantae > Streptophyta > Zygnematophyceae > Desmidiales > Peniaceae > Penium > Penium margaritaceum. The sequence continues at coordinate 114,770 of SZWC01003737.1, read as the reverse complement.
GGCGTACTCAGGCACATTTAGGTGAACTCAGGCCCACTTTGGCGCACTCAAGTGTACTCAGGCGCACTCAGGCACACTCAGGCGCACTTAGGCGCACTCAGGCGCACTCAGGCGCAGTCAGGCGCACTTAAGCGCAGTCAGGTGCAGTCAGACGCAGTCAGGCGCAGTCAGGCGTAGTCAAGCGCAGTCAGGCACAGTCAGGTGCAGATGGCCGTAGTCATGCGCACTCAGGTGCACTCAGACACACTTAGGCACACTCAGGCGCACTCAGGCGCACTCAGGCGGACTCAGGCACATTCAGGCGCTCTTAGGCGCACTCAGGCACACTCAAGCGCATTGAGGCGTACGCAGGCACACTCTCGCACACTCTGGCGCACTCTTGCGTACTCTGGTGCACTCTGGCACACTCAGGCGCACTCAAGCGCACTCAGGCGTACTCAGGCGCACTCAGGCGCACTCAGGCGCACTCAGGCGCACTAAGGCGCTATCAGGTGCTCTCAGGCGCTCTCAGGCCCACTCCGGCGCACTCAGGCACACTCAGGCGCACTCAAGTGCACTCAGGCGCACTCAGGCACACTCAGGCACACTCAGGCCCGCACTCAGGCCCACTCAGGCACACTCAGGCGCACACAGGTGCTCTCACGAGCTCTCTGGCGCTCTCAGGCGCTCTCAGGCACACTCAGGCGCACTCGGGCGCACTCAGGCGCACTCAGCCACACTCAGGCGCACTTAGGCGCGTTCAGGCACACTCAAGCGCAGTCAGGTGCACTCAGGCGCACTCAGGCGCAGTCAGTCGCAGTCAGGCACAGTTAGGCATAGTCAGGCGCAGTCAGGCGCAGTTAGGCGGAGTCAGGCGCAGTCAGGCGCACGAAGGCGCACTCAGGCGCACTCATGCGCAGTCATGCGCACTCAGGCACATGCACGCGCACACAGGCGCACGCAGGCGCAGTCAGGCATATTCAGGTGCAGTCAGGCACAGTCAGGCGCAGTGAGGCGCAGTCAGGCATAGTCACGCACAGTCAGGGGCAGTCAGGTGCTGTCAGGCGCAGTCAGGCGCACTCAGGCGCAGTGAGGCGCACTTTGGCACACTCAGGCGCACTTAGGCGCACTCAGGCGCACTCAGGCGCACTAAGGCGTACTCAGGCATACTCAGGCAGTCTGAGGTGCACTCAGGCGCACTCAGGTGCATTCAGGCGCACTCAGGCGCACTCAGGCGCACTGAGGCGTACTCAGGCGCACCCAGGCGCACTCAGGCGCAGTCAGGGGCAGTTAGGCGCAATCAGGCGCAGTCAGGCACAGTCAGGCGCAGTCAGGCGCAGTTAGGCACAGTCAGGTGCAGTCAGGAGTAGTCAGGCGTTGTCAAGCGCAATCAGGCGCAGTTAGGTGCAACTTAGGCGCACGCGGGCGCACTCAGGCACACTCAGGTGGAGTCAAGCGCACGCAGGCTGACTCAGGCACACTCAGGCACTCTCAAGCAAAATCAGGTGCACTCTGGTGCACTCAAGCACACTCAGGCACACTCTGGCGCACTCAGGCACATTCAGGCGCACTCAGGCGCACTCAGGTGCACTCAAGCGCACTCAGGCGCACTAAGGCGCACTCAGGCGCAATAAGGCGCTCTCAGGCGCTCTTAGGCGCTCTGAGGCGCACTCGGGCGCACTCAAGCGCTCTCAGGCCCACTCATGCACACTCAAGCGCACTCAGGCGCACTCAGGTGCTTTCTCGCGCACTCAGGTGTACCCAGGCGGACTCAGGCACACTCAGGTACACTTAGGTGCACTCACGCGCACTCAGGTGCACTCAGGCGCACTCAGGCGTACTCAGGCGCACTCAGGCGCACTTAGGCACACTCAGGGGCACTCAGGCGCACTGAGGCGCACTCAGGCCCACTCAGGCGGAGTAAAGCGCAGTCCGGCGTAGTCAGGCGTACTCATCGCACTCAGGCGTACTCAAGAGGACTCAGGCGCACTCAGGCGCAGTTAGACAAAGTCAGACACAGTCAGGCGCACTCAGGAACACTCAGGCACACTCAGGCACACTGAGGCATACTTAGAGGCACATAGGCGCACTCAGGCGCACTCAGGCGCACTTATACGTAGTCAGGCGCAGTCAGGCGCAGTCAGGTGCAGTCAGGCACAGTCAGAAGAAGACAGGAGCATTCAGGCGCAGTCAGGCGCACTCGGGCACACTCAGGCACACTCAGGCACACTCAAGCGCACTCAGGCGCACTCAGGCGCGCTCAGGCGTACTCAGGCGCACTCAGGCGCACTCAGGCGCACTCAAGGGCACTTAGGCGCACTTAGGCGCACTCAGGCGCACTCAGGGGCAGTCAGGCGCAATCAGGCGCAGTCAGGTGTCGTCAGTGGCCGTCAGAAGCACTCAGGCGCACTCAGGCGCACTCACGCACACTCAGGCACATTCAAGCACACTCAGGTGCACTCAGGCACACTCAGGCGCACTCAGGCGCATTGAGGCGCACTCAGGCTCACTCAGGCGGAGTCAAACGCAGTCCGGCGCAGTCAGGCGTACTCACACGCACTCAGGCGAACTCAAGCACACTCAGGCGCACTCAGGCGCACTCACGCACACTCAGGCACATTCAAGCACACTCAGGTGCACTCAGGCACACTCAGG
>SZWC01003737.1:34291-58045 GCA_023375785.1 Penium margaritaceum | reverse complement strand
GCAGAAGCAGCGATGCATGCTTTATGATGCTGCTGGTGAGTTGCTGGCTGATGGGCCCCTTCACGTTGACATGCTGTACCGACTCACCCTCTTTCCCCTCATTCACACCCAGTCACACCGGCCACAAGCTCACATTGTAACTGGCACAGACTCAAGGCACACTGAGCTCATTCACCGCAGACTGGCGCACATACATACTGACGCTGTAACAGACATGTTGAAGCATGCAACTGCACACGGTATTCACCCGACTGACTGTGCTCATGGTCTCAAGGATGGTGCATGCCTAGAGTGCCATGAAGGTAAGGCACACAGACAAACAGTCCCCAAGTCCTCTAGCGAGAGGACATCACCTCTTGCCTTGGTCCATGCAGACCTTACGGGACCTATGCCTGTCCCCTCTCTTCAATATGGGTCCCAGTATGTTCTAACTCTTATAGAAGATTACAGCCGCTTCCACTGGGCTTTTCTGCTGAAGACCAAAGCAGATGCCCAAAGAGCTATCACGGAGTGGATAGCTCTAGCAAAAAGACAGACGGGGTGTAAATTGTTAGTACTGCGAACAGACAGGGGGGGAGAGTTCCTTGGAGCCCTGACTAACGAACTCAAGGTGAAAGGTATTGAACATCAGACCACCGCACCCTACACGCAACAACAGAATGGCATTGCAGAACGGTGGCACCAAACACTGGGTGATGCACTCCGAACGTTGCTGACAGAATCTGGTTTACCGTTCAGCTTTTGGGAGGAGGCAGTCAAGTATGTCACTTGGGTTTGGAACCGTGTCCTACAAGGCCCACTGCCCAAGGTGGTGACACCTTGGGAACGCTGGTTTAAGGAGAAGGCTGACCTTCGACCAGCGCGGGTATGGGGAACAATGGCGTGTGTTTGGTTTCCCCAACCTCAACGTGATAACAAACTAAGCCCTCGTGGACGCTGGTGTGTGTTTGTTGGAGTCTCACACGCCTCAAAGGCATGGCGGTTTTGGGACCCCACAAACCATGCTTTTGTTGAGAGTCGAGACGCGTCCTTTCTGGAGCATATGACGTATAAGGAGTTCCGGACACTACGACAAGCGCCATCCATGCCACGTCCCGAGCACTACCCGGAGTACGTGAGTGTGCCTGTCTTTGTCCCTGGCTGAGCACAGCGGCCTGCCCAGTCAGTGCCACAGGACCGTGGTGTAGGCACAGTCTCACCTGTACCTACGGATCTACTCACACCCACAGACCTCGTGAGCACTGACTCAGGTACCCCTTCCTCCCCACCTGGCCTGGACCCCGTAGGCAGGAACACCGACACAGAAGCAACACCGCCTGCCGAACCTGTGTGAAGGTCACAACGCACCGTGCCTCGGGTTGATTACAGACAGTTCTATCACACAGTTGGGGTGACAAATGGGGAAACCTCATTGACCGAACCCTTGATGCTGACAGAGGCAAGGGGGCGTGCTGATGCGCCTGAGTGGGAGAAGGCTATGGTGGCAGAGCTAAATGCTCTCTTAGACCATGGTGTCTACGAACTGATGCCACTCCCACCGGGAAGGAAAGCAATTGATGTCAAGTGGGTGTTCAAACTCAAGCGCAACCTGGCCGGCATGATTGAAAAACACAAGGCCAGACTAGTGGCTAAGGGGTTTCATCAAATCCCGGGTCAGGACTTCACCGACACCTATGCGCCTGTCGGGAAGTATGGGACAGGCCGTGCTTTGTTGGCAGTCGCGGCACATGAGGACTGGGACATCCATCAAATGGATGTCAAAAACGCGTTTCTCAATGGCCCACTGGAAGAAGAATTGTACGTCAAACNACTCATTGCACAGACCAAAGCATTGCTCACAGCACACTACCACATGACAGATTTGGGTGAGGCACAGAAATTCCTTGGCATGACCATTGTCAGAGACAGATCAGCACGAACACTGACACTGCATCAGGGTCGATTCATTACACATCTCACCGCACAATTTCACCACTTAGTGAAGCACCCGTCCCCACAGCAGTCACCCATGAGCCCAGATGTCTATGCGCACCTGCTCGACGCACGGACAACAGACTACGGACCAATCACGGACCCCACTCTGTACCGACAGATCACAGGCAGCTTGTCATACTTGGCCTCCACAACCCGACCGGACATCTCTTGTGCAGTCAATGTGCTTGCCCAGTTCAGCCGGCAACCATGCAGTACGCATCACAAGGCATTGCTGAAGCTGCTGCGTTATGTGCTAGACACGGCTGAGGTTGGACTGGTGTTTGCCCCGACTGTGGACCCAATGCTTGATGGCTTTTGTGACAGTGATTATGCTCGTGATCGTGCAGCCCGCAGTCGTGGTGGATATGTGTTTCGGGTGTGGGGTACAGCTGTGTCATGGCGTAGTGCGAAGCATTCGTGAGTGGCACAAAGCATCGCTGAAGCAGAGTACATGGCACTGGGTGAAGCGGCTTGTGAAGGGATCTGGCTTGCACGCTTGTTGGAGGAATTGGGGCTGGTTTTACCGACTGTGCCGCTGCATTGTGACAACTCTGCTGCACGTCGCATTGCTGCAAATGATGGGGTGCTGCATCCACGCACAAAGCATATCAACGCCGAATATCACTTTGTGCGTGAAGCTGTTGATGCTGAGGCCATGCAAGTCTGCACCGTAAGTGGGGAGGCACAGGTGGCTGACTTCCTCACCAAAGCTCTATCCTCTTCATCCCTTCTGCTCCAACTGCATCAAATTGGCTGCAAGCCTGCCGCACTCACGTCCAAGGGGGCGTGTTAATTCTCCTGTACATACTTTCTGTTGTGGTCGTGAGTGCGCAGGGCACGCTGGTCCAGGAAGTGGGGGCGACACATCGTGAGCGGACGGCATCCTGGCGTATCGGTTTGTCGCCCTGGGATTCGTGCTCTTATGTGCTCGCCTCCACCCTGGCAGTGTAGCCTATAGTCCCTCTAGTTTGGATATTCACATGTAGGAATTTAGCTTGGCAGCAATGCCGTTACATGCTTGTGATGCCTAGATTAGTCCACGCTCTTGAGACTGGTCAGGTCAATTGTAGGTTTGCTTTGTAGAATGTTTGTCTGCATGTCGAGGGGTTATCCGAGTTCGGAAACCCACGTTCGAGGGGCGTGCGAGGACTTTGTCCTCGCACTTCGCAGTTCGCCGGCGAGCTTCGCTCGCCGGCCGAAGGGTGAGGATCGACTAGCGATCCTCACCCGTAAGAGAGAGACACTCTCTTACTAGGACACTTGTATTTTTTTTTCATGGGTTTTGGACCTTGTTTTGACTCTAACTTCCTCCACAGTCAACCATTTGCCATGAAACAAAGTGCAATCTGGTCGTAGGAGTTCTCTCAAGGCGCAGTCAGGCGCAGTCAGGTGCAGTCAGGGGCACTCAGGCGCACTTAGGCGCACTTAGGCCCACTCAGGCGCATTCAGGCGCACTCAGGCACACTCAGGCGCACTCAGGCGCATTCAGGCACACTCAGGCACACTTAGGCGCAGTCAGGCGCACTCAGGCGCACTCCAGGCGCACTTAGGGGCATTCAGGCGCACTCAGGCGCACTCAGGCGCCCTCAGGCGCACTCAGGCGCATTCAAGCGCAGTCAGGCGCAGTCAGGCGCACTCAGGCGCACTCAGGCGCACTCAGGTACACTCAGGCGAACTCAGGCGCACTCAGGCGCAGTCAGGCGCATTCAGGCGCACTCAGGCGCAGTCAGGCGCACTCAGGCGCAGTGAGGCGCACTCAGGCGCACTCAGGCACAATCAGGCACACTCGGGCGCACTTAGGCGCCCTCAGGCGCACTCAGGCGCACTAAGGCACACTCAGGCACACTCAGGCGTACTCAGGCGTACTCAGGCGCAGTCACGTGCAGTCAGGCGCACTCAGGCACAGTTAGGCTCAGTCAGGCACTGTCAGGCGCAGTTAGGCGCAGTCAGGCCCAACTCAGGTGCACTCAGGCACACTCAGGCGCACTCAGGCACACTCAGGTGCACTCAGGCACACTCAGGCGCTCAGGCGCACTCAGACGCACGTAGGCGCAATCAGGCGCACTCAGGCGCACTCAGGGCGCACTCAGACACACTCAGGCGCACTCAGGCGGACTCAGGGGCATTCAGGCGCACTAAGGCGTACTCAGGCACACTCAGGCACACTCATGCGTAGTCAGGCGCAGTTGGGCGCAGTCAGGAACACTCAAGCGCAATCAGGCGCAGCCAAAGCGCAGTCAGGCGTAGTCAGCCACAGTCAGGCGCAGACAGGTGCAGTCAGTCGCAGTCAGGCGCAGTCAGTGGCGCTCAGGTGCACTCAGGCGCACTCAGGTGCACTCAAGCGCCTTCAGGGGCATTCAAGCCCTCTCAGGCGCACTCAGGTGCATTCAGGCGCACTCATGCGCACTTAGGCGTACTCAGGCGCACTCAGGCGCACTCAGGTGCACTCAAGTGCACTCAGGCACACTCAGGCGCACTCTGGCGCACTCAGGCGCATTGAGGCGCAGTCAGGCGCACCCAGGCGCAGTAAGGCACAGTCTGACGCAGTCAGGTGCATTCAGGCACAGTCAAGCGCAGTCAGGCGCAGACAGGCCCAGTCAGGCGCAGTCAGGCGTAGTCAGGCGCAGTCAGGACTAGTCAGGCGCAGTCAGGCGCAGTCATGCGTAGTCAGGCGCAGTCAGGCGCAATCAGGCGCAGTCAGGCCCATTCAGGCGCAGTCAGACAGGCGCAGGCGTAGTCAGGCGCAGTCAGGCGCAGTCAGGCGCAGTCAAGGGCACTCACGGGCACTCAAGTTCACTCAGGCGCACTCAGGCCCACTCAGGCGCACTCAGGCACATTTAGGCACACTCAGGCGCACTCAGGCACACTCAGGCACTCTCAGGCGCACTCAGGCGCACTCAGGCACACTCAGGCGCACTCAGGCGCACTTAGGGGCATTCAAGCGCACTCAGGCGCACTCAGGCACACTCAGGCGTAGTCATGCGCAGTCAGGCACAGTCAAGCGCAGTCAGGCGCAGTCGGGCGCAGCCAGGCGCAGTGAGGCGCAGTGAGGCGCAATCAGGCGCAATCAGGCGCACTCAGGCGCACTTAGGCGCACCCAGGCGCATTCAGGCGCATTCAGGCGCACTAGGGCGCACTCAGGCGTAGTTAGGTGCACTTAGGTGCACTCAGGTGCACTCAGGCGCACTCAGGCGCACTTAGGCGTACTCAGGCGCACTCAGGCGCACTCAGGCGCACTCAGGCGCACTCAGGCGCACTCAGGCACACTCAGGCGCAGTCAGGCGCAGTCAGGCGCATTGAGGCGCAGTCAGGCGCAGTCAGGTGCAGTCAGGCGCAGTCAGGAGCAGTCAGGCGCAGTCAGGCGCAGTCAGGCGCAGTCAGGCGCAGTCAGGCGCAGTCAGGCATAGTCAGGCGCAGTCAGGCGCAGTCAGGCGTAGTCAGGCGCAGTCAGGCGCAGTCACTCGCACTCAGGCGCACTCAGTCGCACGCAGGCACATGCAGGCGCACTTAGGCGCACTCAGACGCACTCAGGCATAGTCAGGAAACGTCAGGCGCAGTCAGGCGCAGTCAGGCGCAATCAGGCGCAGTCAGGCACAGTCAGGCGCAGTCAAGTGAGTCAGGCGCAGTCAGGTGCAGTCAGGCGCAGTCAGGCGCACTCAATTGCACTCAGGCACACTCAGGCGCACTCAGGCGCACTCAGGCGCACTCAGGCGCACTCAGGCGCACTCAGGCGCACTCAGGCGCACTCAGGCGCACTCAGGCGCACTCAGGCGCACTCAGGCGCACTCAGGCGCACTCAGGCGCACTCAGGCGCACTCAGGCGCACTCAGGCGCACTCAGGCGCACTCAGGCGCACTCAGGCGCACTCAGGCGCACTCAGGCGCACTCAGGCGCACTCAGGCGCACTCAGGCGCACTCAGGCGCACTCAGGCGCACTCAGGCGCACTCAGGCGCACTCAGGCGCACTCAGGCGCACTCAGGCGCACTCAGGCGCACTCAGGCGCACTCAGGCGCACTCAGGCGCACTCAGGCGCACTCAGGCGCACTCAGGCGCACTCAGGCGCACTCAGGCGCACTCAGGCGCACTCAGGCGCACTCAGGCGCACTCAGGCGCACTCAGGCGCACTCAGGCGCACTCAGGCGCACTCAGGCGCACTCAGGCGCACTCAGGCGCACTCAGGCGCACTCAGGCGCACTCAGGCGCACTCAGGCGCACTCAGGCGCACTCAGGCGCACTCAGACACACTCATGCGCACTCAGGCGCAGTCGGGCGAAGTCAGGCGCAGTAAGGCGCAGTTAAGCGCAGTTAGGCGCAGTCAGGTGCAGTCAGGCGCAGTCAGGCGCACTCAGGCTTAGTCAGGCGCACTCAATTGCACTCAGGCACACTCAGGCGCACTCAGCCGCACTCAGGCGTACTCAGGCGCAGTGAGGCGCACTTAGGCGCAGTCAGGCGCGGTCAGGCGCAGTCAGGCGCAGTCAGGTAAAGTCAGGCGCAGTCAGGCCCAGTCAGGCGTAGTCATCTGCATTCAGGCACAGTCAGGCACAGTCAGGCGCACACTGGCGCAGTCAGGTGCAGTCAGGCGCAGTCATGCGCAGTCAGGCGCAGTCAGGCGCAGGAAGGCGCAGTCAGGCACAGACAAGCGCAGTCAGGCGCATTCAGGTGCACTCAGGCGCACTCACGCGCACTCAAGCACACTCAGGCGCATGAAGGCGCACTCAGGTGCACGCAGGCGCACTCAGACACATTCAGGCGCACACTGGCGCACTCAGGCGCACTCAGGCGCATTAAGGCGCAGTCAGGCGCAGTCAGGTGCATTCAGGCACAGTCACACGCAGTCAGGCGCAGTCAGGCGCAGTCAGGCGCAGTCAGGCGAACTCAGGGGCACTCAGGCGTACTCAGGCAGACTCAGAGGCACTCAGGCGCACTCAGGTGCACTCAGGCACCCTCAGGAGCATTCAGGCGCAGTCAGGCGCAGTCAGGCATAGTCAAGCGCAGTCAGGCACAGTCAGGCACAATCAGGCGAGCAGGCGCAGCCAGGCGCATTCAGGCGCAGTCAGGCACAGTCAGGTGCAGTCAGGTGCAGTGAGGCACAAATCAGGCGCACTCAGGTGCACTCAAGCGCACTCAGGCGCACTCAAGCTCTCTTAGGCGCACTCAGGCGCACTCAGGCGCACTCAGGCGCACTCAGGCGCAGTCAGGCATAGTGAGGCGCAGTCAGGCGCAGTCAGGCGCAGTTAGGCGCAGTAAGGTGCAGTCAGGTGCAGTCAGGCGCAGTCAGGTGCATTCAGGCGCAGTCATGCGCACTCAGGCGCAGTCAAGCGCAGTAAGGCACACTCACACACAGTCAGGCGCAGTCAGGCCAACTCAGGGGCACTAAAGCACACTCAGGCGGACTCAGGCGCACTCAGGCACCCTCAGGCGCATTCAGGCGCACTCAGGCACATTCAGGCGCACTCAGGCGCATTCAAGCGCACTCAGGCGCACTCAGGCGCACTCAGGCTTACTCAGGCGCACTTAGGCGCAGTCAGGCGCAGTCAGGCGCAGTAACGCACAGTCAAATGCAGTTAGGCGCAGTCAGGCGCAGTCAGGCACACTCAGGGGCACTCAGGCGCACTAAGGTGGACTCAGGCGCACTCAGGCGCACTCAGGTGCACTCAGGCGCACTCAGGCACCCTCAGGCACACTCAGGCCCACTTAGGCGCACTCAGGCGCACTCAGGCGCACCTGATTGCCCCTGAGTGGGCCTGAGTGCGCCTGAGTGCGCCTGAGTGCGCCTGAGTGCGCCTGAGTGTGCCTGAATGCCCCTGAGTGCGCCTGAGTGCGCCTGAGTGCGCCTGATAGTGCCTGAGTGCGCTTGAGTGCGCCTGAGTGCGCCCGAGTGCGCCTGAATGCGCCTGAGTGCGCCTGAGTGCCCCTGAGTGCGCCTGAGTGGTCTGAGTGCCCCTGAGTGCCCCTGACTGCGCCTGACTGCGCCTGCCTGCGCCTGACTGCGCCTGACTGCGCCTGACTGCTCCTGACTACGCCTGACTGCGCCTGAGTGCGCCTGACTGCGCCTGACTGCGCCTGAATACGCCTGAATCCGCTTCACTGCGCCTGATTGCGCCTAACTGTGCCTGAGAGCACGTGAGTGTGCCTGAGTGCGCCTGAGTCCGCCTGAGCGCAGTTAGGCGCATTCAGGCGCAGTCAGGTGCAGCCAGGAACAGTCAGGCGCAGTCAGGCGCAGTCAGGCGCAGTCAGGCGCAGTCAGGTGCAGTTAGGTGCAGTCTTTGGCACTCAGGCACACTCAGGCGCACTCAGGCGCACTCAGGCGCATTCAGGCGCACTCAGGCGCACTCAGGCGCACTCAAGCGCATTCAGGCGCACTCAGGTTCACTTAGGCGCACTCAGGCGCACTCAGGCGCACTCAGGCGTACTCAGGCGCACTTAGGCGCACTCAAGCGCACTCAAGCGCACTCAGGTGCACTCAGGCGCACTCAGGCGCCCTCAAGCGTACTCATGCGCACTCAGGCGCACTCAGGCGCACTCAGGCGAAGTCGAGCATAGTCAGGCGCAGTCAGGTGCAGTCAGGCGCAGTTAGGCGCAGTAAAGCGCAGTCAGGTGCAATCAGGCGCAGTCAGGCGCAGTCAGGCGCAGTCAGGGGCACTCAGGCACAGTCAGGCGCAGTCATGCGCACTCAGGCGTAGTCAGGCGCACTCAAGCGCACTCAGGCCCATTCAGGTGCACTGAGGCACACTCAGGTGTACTCAGGCGCAGTCAGGCGCACTCGGGCGCAGTCGGGCGCAGTCAGGCACAGTCAGGTGCAGTCAGGCACAGTCAGGCACAGTCAGGCGCAGTCAAGCACAGTCAGGCGCAGTCAAGCGCAGTCAGGCGCAGTCAGGCACAGTCAGGCGCGGACAGGCGCAGTCAGGCGCATTCAGGTGCACTCAGGCGCAATCAGGCGCACTCGGGCGCTCTCAGGTGCACTGAGGCGCAGTCAGGCGCAGTCAAGCGCAGTAAGGCACACTCACACACAGTCAGGCGCAGTCAGGCGAACTCAGGGGCACCAAAGCACACTCAGACGGACTCAGGCGCACTCAGGCGCACTCTGGCACACTCAGGCGCACTCAGGCACCCTCAGGCGCATTCAGGCGCACTCAGGCGCATTCATGCGCACTAAGGCGCATTCAACCGCACTCAGGCGCACTGAGGCGCATTAAGGCTTACTCAGGCGCACTCAGGCACAGTCAGGCGCAGTCAGGCGCAGTCACGCACAGTCACATGCAGTCAGGCGCAGTCAGCCGCAGTCAGGCGCACTCAGGGGCACTCAGGCGCACTCAGGTGGACTCAGGCGCACTCAGGCGCACTCAGGTCCACTCAGGCGCACTCAGGCACCCTCAGGCACACTCAGGCCCAGTTAGGCGCACTCAGGCGCACTCAGGCGCACCTGATTGCGCCTGAGTGGGCCTGAGTGCGCCTGAGTGCGCCTGAGTGCGCCTGAGTGTGCCTGAATGCCCCTGAGTGCGCCTGAGTGCGCCTGAATGCGCCTGAGTGCGCCTGAATGCGCCTGAGTGCGCCTGAGTGCCCCTGAGTGCGCCTGAGTGGTCTGAGTGCCCCTGAGTGCCCCTGACTGCGCCTCACTGCGCCTGCCTGCGCCTGACTGCGCCTGACTGCGCCTGACTGCTCCTGACTACGCCTGACTGTGCCTGAGTGCGCCTGACTGCGCCTGACTGCGCCTGACTACGCCTGACTGCGCTTGACTGCGCCTGATTGCGCCTAACTGCGCCTGAGAGCACGTGAGTGCGCCTGAGTGCGCCTGAGTGCGCCTGAGCGCAGTTAGGCGCAGTCAGGCGCAGTCAGGTGCAGCCAGGAACAGTCAGGCGCAGTCAGGCGCAGTCAGGCGCAGTCAGGCGCAGTCAGGTGCAGTTAGGTGCAGTCTTTGGCACTCAAACACACTCAGGCGCACTCAGGCACACTCAGGCGCATTCAGGCGCACTCAGGCGCACTCAGGCGCACTCAAACGCATTCAAGCACACTCAGGTTCACTTAGGCGCACTCAGGCGCACTCAGGCGCACTCAGGCGCACTCAGGCGCACTCAAGCGCACTCAGGCGCACTCAGGTGCACTCAGGCGCACTCAGGCGCCCTCAAGCGTACTCAGGCACACTCAGGCGCACTCAGGCGCACTCAGGCGCAATCAGGCATAGTCAGGCGCAGTCAGGCGCAGTCAGGCGCAGTTAGGCGCAGTAAGGCGCAGTCAGGTGCAGTCAGGCGCAGTCAGGCGCAGTCAGGCACAGTCAGGGGCACTCAGGCACAGTCAGGCGCAGTCATGCGCAGTCAGGCGCAGTCAGGCGCACTCAAGTGCACTCAGGCCCACTCAGGCGCACTGAGGCACACTCAGGCGTACTCAGGCGCAGTCAGGCGCACTCAGGCGCAGTCAGGCACAGTCAGGCGCAGTCAGGCGCACTCAGGCGCACTCAGGCGCACTCAGACGCCCTCAAGCGCACTCAGGCGCACTCAGGCGCACTCAGACGCCCTCAAGCGCACTCAGGCGCACTCAGGCGCACTCAGACGCCCTCAAGCGCACTCAGGCGCACTCAGGCGCACTCAGACGCCCTCAAGCGCACTCAGGCGCACTCAGGCGCACTCAGACGCCCTCAAGCGCACTCAGGCGCACTCAGGCGCACTCAGACGCCCTCAAGCGCACTCAGGCGCACTCAGGCGCACTCAGACGCCCTCAAGCGCACTCAGGCGCACTCAGGCGCACTCAGACGCCCTCAAGCGCACTCAGGCGCACTCAGGCGCACTCAGACGCCCTCAAGCGCACTCAGGCGCACTCAGGCGCACTCAGACGCCCTCAAGCGCACTCAGGCGCACTCAGGCGCACTCAGACGCCCTCAAGCGCACTCAGGCGCACTCAGGCGCACTCAGACGCCCTCAAGCGCACTCAGGCGCACTCAGGCGCACTCAGACGCCCTCAAGCGCACTCAGGCGCACTCAGGCGCACTCAGACGCCCTCAAGCGCACTCAGGCGCACTCAGGCGCACTCAGACGCCCTCAAGCGCACTCAGGCGCACTCAGGCGCACTCAGACGCCCTCAAGCGCACTCAGGCGCACTCAGGCGCACTCAGACGCCCTCAAGCGCACTCAGGCGCACTCAGGCGCACTCAGACGCCCTCAAGCGCACTCAGGCGCACTCAGGCGCACTCAGACGCCCTCAAGCGCACTCAGGCGCACTCAGGCGCACTCAGACGCCCTCAAGCGCACTCAGGCGCACTCAGGCGCACTCAGACGCCCTCAAGCGCACTCAGGCGCACTCAGGCGCACTCAGACGCCCTCAAGCGCACTCAGGCGCACTCAGGCGCACTCAGACGCCCTCAAGCGCACTCAGGCGCACTCAGGCGCACTCAGACGCCCTCAAGCGCACTCAGGCGCACTCAGGCGCACTCAGACGCCCTCAAGCGCACTCAGGCGCACTCAGGCGCACTCAGACGCCCTCAAGCGCACTCAGGCGCACTCAGGCGCACTCAGACGCCCTCAAGCGCACTCAGGCGCACTCAGGCGCACTCAGACGCCCTCAAGCGCACTCAGGCGCACTCAGGCGCACTCAGACGCCCTCAAGCGCACTCAGGCGCACTCAGGCGCACTCAGACGCCCTCAAGCGCACTCAGGCGCACTCAGGCGCACTCAGACGCCCTCAAGCGCACTCAGGCGCACTCAGGCGCACTCAGACGCCCTCAAGCGCACTCAGGCGCACTCAGGCGCACTCAGACGCCCTCAAGCGCACTCAGGCGCACTCAGGCGCACTCAGACGCCCTCAAGCGCACTCAGGCGCACTCAGGCGCACTCAGACGCCCTCAAGCGCACTCAGGCGCACTCAGGCGCACTCAGACGCCCTCAAGCGCACTCAGGCGCACTCAGGCGCACTCAGACGCCCTCAAGCGCACTCAGGCGCACTCAGGCGCACTCAGACGCCCTCAAGCGCACTCAGGCGCACTCAGGCGCACTCAGACGCCCTCAAGCGCACTCAGGCGCACTCAGGCGCACTCAGACGCCCTCAAGCGCACTCAGGCGCACTCAGGCGCACTCAGACGCCCTCAAGCGCACTCAGGCGCACTCAGGCGCACTCAGACGCCCTCAAGCGCACTCAGGCGCACTCAGGCGCACTCAGACGCCCTCAAGCGCACTCAGGCGCACTCAGGCGCACTCAGACGCCCTCAAGCGCACTCAGGCGCACTCAGGCGCACTCAGACGCCCTCAAGCGCACTCAGGCGCACTCAGGCGCACTCAGACGCCCTCAAGCGCACTCAGGCGCACTCAGGCGCACTCAGACGCCCTCAAGCGCACTCAGGCGCACTCAGGCGCACTCAGACGCCCTCAAGCGCACTCAGGCGCACTCAGGCGCACTCAGACGCCCTCAAGCGCACTCAGGCGCACTCAGGCGCACTCACGTGCTCTCAGGCGCAGTTAGGCGCAATCAGGCGCAGTCAAGCGCAGTCAGGCGCAGTCAGGCGCAGTCAGGCGTAGTCAGGTGTAGTCAGGCGCAATCGGGCACAATCAGGTGCAGTCAGGAGCAGTCAGGCGCAGTCAGGCGCACTCAGGCGCACTCAGGCACACTCAGGCGCACTCAGGCACACTCAGGCGCACGCAGGCGCACGCACCCGCACTCAGGCGCACTCAGGCGCATTCAGGCGTACTCAGGCGCAGTCAGGCACAGTCAGGCACAGTCAGGCGCAGTCAGGCGCAGTCAAGCGCAGTCGGGCGCAGTCAGGTGCAGTCAGGCGAGTCTGGCGCAGTCAGGCGCAGTCAGGCGCAGTCAGGCGCAGTCAGGCGCAGTCAGGCGCAGTCAGGCACAACTCAGGCGCACTCAGGCGCACTCAGGCGCAGTCAGGCGCAGTCAGGCGCAGTCAGGCGCAGTCAGGCACAACTCAGGCGCACTCAGGCGCACTCAGGCGCACTCAGGCGCACTCAGGCGCACTCAGGCGCACTCAGGCACACTCAGGCGCACTCAGGCGCACTCGGGCGCAGTCAGGCGCAGTCAGGCGCAGTCAGGCGCAGTCAGGCGCAGTCAGGCGCAGTCTGGTGCAGTAGAGCGCATTCAGGTGCAGTCAGGCGCAGTCAGGCGCAATCAGGCGCAGTCAGGCGTAGTCAGGCACAGTCAGGCGCCGTCAGGTGCTGTCAGGCGTACTCACGCGCACTCAGGCGCACTCAGGCACACTCAGGCGCATTCAGGCGTACTCAGGCGCAGTCAGGCACACTCAGGCACAGTCACGCGCAGTGAAGAAATGTGGATCTTAGAATGCCATCTTGAACAATTCCTTGACAGTCGGAACCAGCCACCATTTTTCAGCACTCGAAACCAGTCATCTGACAATGACACCAAAGTGCTACCCAGTGACACCAGAGAGGAGAATCTGGTTATGAGAAGAAAATACAACTGAACAGATTAGAACTACAACTAGTCTCGCATCTAGCTTATGTACTATGAGTCTTGGTTCTTCCTCTGCCTCCACTTGCGTTGGAACGCCCTGTGTGATCCACAGTGCGAGACGGCAGTCTGCCGGCGTGAGACAGCTGCGCTCGCCTTGGGGTGCGATCACACTGCGCTGGTGGCTCGCTCGCACAACCTCCCCTCATTTGGTGATCCTTCTTGATTTATCTCTTTGTCGCAGGCCGTGGATCTTCTTTTCTTCAGAGGTCATCAACCGTAGATTACTCATTGATAATGGATCGACAGATCCGTCATTGAAAGTAGTCCGGTAGATGTCCGGCATCCTTTGCACTCTGCCTAGACATCTCGCTCCATTTGTCCACGTCAGCACCTCTTCTCGCCTCCCCTCCTCGCTAAGGCTGCACACAAATCCTTGGATTCGTGAGTCTGTTTCACGAATCCCGAATCCGGATCTGGATTCACGAATCCGGATCCAGGGTTGGGTCTCATTTAGGGATTCGGGAATCCATCAACGAATCTTGGAAGGAACAAAGGGTGGGGGGGGGAGAAAAAAAATGATCTGGTCCCGCTCACGTCCGACCGTTGAGCAATGACGCTTCTGAATTCAACCTCTGAAGTTTCAAAACCCCGGAAGCTGGCAGTCGCGCGAACTTGCGGAAATCGTGCATGTGCCAGGTCAACGGCCTGACACATGCACGAAATTGGCGACATGGAATTCGCCACTCGCTCGCACGTTTTCCATGAGCAAGTGGCGATTCAGTGAGCAGGCTCTTGCACGATATTTGACGGGCGTGCGAAGACCTGAGTCGCGTCCATGGGACAGGCCAGGTCATCTATGCCTGGCGTCGAGCCAATCAGGTGTCAGACCTGACTGGCAAACTTGGCTTCCGGAGCGAATGGGGCACTGCCACACCGCTTTTGCCAAGAACGGGAGCTGCACCAGAAGGCATCCGACATTTATTTTAGCAGCCGTACATTTTTTTGGCTAGTTCCAAGACTAAGACCACACCAGAGGATTCTCCAGGATTCGTGAATCCATAAGGATTCGTAAATCTTGGATTCGGATCCGCGAATCCGGATCCACTGTTGGATTCGGACTCGCGAATCCGAATCCAACTTCAGATTCGCGAACCGGACTCGGTGTGCAGCCTTACTCCTCGCTCCAGCACACTCAGCACGGAAGTGCAATAAACTCCATCATACCGTAGTGTAGCATATATTCGCCAAAAATAATTATTTTTATTCGCCCATGTGTTCCTGAAATAATTCCTTGCTGTTTAGGCGAATCAGGTTCAAAATTCTGATGATAGAATATCTCGTGTTTCCCAGTACACTGGGAACAACAACTTAGCGACCGCGTAGTTCAACCACGGCGGACCGGCGAGAAGGGTCGCGCCATGCGAGCTGGCATGCCACATCAGCGTGCGAGGTACCCAATCTTCCACTTCCACCATCGAATGGCTGAAGGTGGAGGTGCGAATCACACCATTTTGGCTGGCCTTCGACGGTGGAGGCGAGACGGTCGGCGAAATTAAGTTTCACTAGCGACAGGCCTATCTGATTTGGGCGAACAAAACAGAAATTCAAAAGACCCCAATTTTGGGTGAATTAAAGTACTACAAAAAAGGATCTAGAAAATGCGGCGAATGTATGATACACTACGGTATATGTTGTCGATCATCCATAGCCTCTCGAACAACAGATACAAAGTGGACAGGGCGAGGCATGGGATTACCCTCTCTCCTGATCCCAGCAGGGTAGAGTAGAATAGAGTAGGATAGACAGGGCAGAGGGTCAGAGGAGAGATTGGCGCCTCTCCCCTGGCCCTCTGTCTTGCCCCTTTCTTTTTTGTCATTGGATACACACAAGGAAAAACCTAATTCTAGTTTTTCCAACATTTCCTCCCCTTGTGTTCCAATCCCAATTACCGTATGGAGAACGAAACAGGAAGAAAATCAAAAAAGAGAAAATCTACATCTGCACCTCCCCTGATCTATGAGCCCCTCATTTTTTTTGTTGGTGTTGACTGAGCAAGTGATATGCATGTTGGTTGTGTAATGCGAATCATGATATGCTCATTCTCTCAGTACCCGCTCGCATTGGGGGTCTGAGTTACAAGATCATCCTGACATGTTTATTCCCATGCTTGCAACCAGTACATCATGTTGCTTGTGATCCAGAGCCTTAGTGAAGACATCTGCCAACTGTGCCTTGGTCCCAACGAATGCAAGGTTTACTTCGCCATCTGCCACTGCATCTCGTACGTAGTGATATTGCCGCTTTACATGCTTTGTGCAGTCGTGCAACACAGGATCCTCGCTCAGTGCGATGGTTCCCTGGTTGTCACAGTGCAGAGTGGTAGGCTCGAGCTGATCAAAGCCAAGTTCTCCCAACAGCATCCGCAGCCAGACGGCCTCGCGTGTTGCCTCACTTGCTGCGATGTATTCTGCCTCTGTAGATGATAGGGCGACCACCGACTGCTTCTTTGATCTCCAGCTCACTGGACCACCGGCAAGTACAAACACGTAACGGTAGGTTGACTTGCTTGTAGCCTTGTCACCGGATAAATCTGCATCACAGTAACCAGTGAGGGTGACACTGCCTCCTGGTTTTCATGGTGGAGGAGCAGCGTAGGTATTTAATACAGCGCTTGGCTTGAATCACGTGAGCCTTGGTTGGTCCTTTACACCCCTGACTCAGCAGTCCGACAGCGTAGGAAAGGTCTGGGCGTGTCCCAACAGAAGCATACATGAGAGATCCCACCAGGCTGGGGTAGGTGCGGGTCTCTTGTGTATCAGCCAGCATGTCAGGAGTTGCAGGAGTAGTCAGACCATGGTCCAAGGTAAGAGGCGTCGCTGTAGGCCGGGGAGCGTCCAGGCCAAACTTGGCTGTCATCCGCTTCACGTAAGAATCCTGAGAGAGAAAGGTCTGTGAGTCGATCCGACTGACATGGATCCCAAGATAGTATGTCAGAACACCCATGTCCGTCATCTCAAAGGTGGACGACAGTGCCTGCTTGAAAGATGTGATCTCAGACATGTTGTTGCCAAACAGGATGAGATCATCCGCATAGAGAATCACACCGAAGGTGCCGTTGCAGTAAAGGGAATGATCAGAATGCAGCTGCTGCAGGCTGTGCTGAACAAGGAACTCGTGAATCTTTTTATTCCACTGGCGCGGTGCCTGCTTGAGGCCGTACAGGGCTTTGCGCAACCTGTAGACCAAATTCTCCTCCCCTGGTTGCGTAAAGCCCTCAGGCTGAGACATGTAAACCTCCTCTTCCAAGTCGCCATTGAGAAATGCAGAATTAACTTCCATCTGGTGTAGATGCCAGCCCTGGCTGGCAGCAAGTGCCATGATCACACGGATGGATGAATATTTGGCCACCGGCGCAAAGGTATCACTGTAGTTGACGCCTTGGATCTGACTGTAGCCGCGTACAACCAGACGAGCCTTGTAACGGCAGCGCTCCCCTGCAGCATCAGATTTTGTCTTGAACACCCATTTACATGTGACGATGGGTGCTCCAGGTGGAGGCACAACGAGGTCCCATGTGTGTTGTTTGAGCAGTTGCTCATGTTCTTCAACAGCGGCAGCGTGCCACTCAGCAGCTTCAGGTCGGGAAAGCGCGTCCTTGTAGCTGAGAGGATCAACGATCTGGGTGACGAGGGCAACCTCAGGAATGTCAGGGGAATCCACAGGTGTGGAGAGAAGTTCAGCGACACCTGCAAGCTCAGCGAGACGGGCAGATCGTCGTGGTGGTTGATCAGGCTGCCAGGCACGAGGGAGGCAGGGATTGAGGCGTTTAACAGGAACGTGATTGGCGGCCTGAAGATGCGGCACGACTGGAGGAAGCACGCCATCGTGTTCATCTGGTTCAAGATCGACCTGGACCCTCTGAAAGTCTTCCTGAGGCACGTCATCATCGAGCAGAATGGTCTGAAGGTCTGGAGTTGGAGAGGATGAAGCTGTTGCTGGAGGATGGGTGCCAGGTCTCTCATCAAACTGAACACTGCGACTGCGGAAGATGGTTTTGGTCATAGGATCACAGAGTCAATAGGCCTGACCAGCCGCTTCATAGCCGACAAGGAGCCCTTTGTGGAAGTGCGGATCCAGCTTTTCGCGACGAGAGGGATGCACCCAGGCATAGCTGGTGCAGCCGAAGACGCGCAGGTAACTGAAATCAGGCCGATGTCCAGTCCATGCCTGAAAAGGTGAGATAGAATCTGCAAGCTGTCGGCAAGGTAAAAGGTTATGAATGTGTGCCGCTGTGTTGATTGCCTCAGCCCAGAAGGTGTGCGGCAGATGAGCGTCATGGAGCATGGCTCTGGCTTTGTCCAGAAGAGTGCGGTTCATTCTCTCTGCATGACCATTCTGCTGCTGGGTGAGAGGAACTGTTGTCTCTTGCTTGATACCCTTGGACTTGCAGAAGGTGCTGAGGGTGGTGTTCAGAAACTCTGTGCCATTGTCGGATCTGAATCGTTTGATGGTGGCTTCAGTCTCATTCTCAACCAGCTTTGTCCAGGAGATGATAATGTCAGCTGCTTCAGACTTCTTGCGCAAAAAATGGACCCACGTGTAGTGAGTCTTATCATCAGTCAAAATCAGGAAATAGTGCTTGCCTGAAATTGATCCTGTTGGGATGTGGCACAGATCCATGTGAATGAGCTCAAGGCGGTTGGTACTGCGATGCAAAGGATGACTCTCGAAAGGTGCTTGGCTTTGTTTGCCGGCAAGACACCCTTCACAGATGTGACCAGCTGCTGGAGTAGAGACTGAAGCAGGAAGAGAGTGTGCCATCCTCTTGGTGACCATGTTGGACAGAGTGGAGTAGCCAACATGTCCAAGTCTTCTGTGCCAAAGTTCTGTTGGGCTTTGGTTGGGACCAGGAGCTGATTTTGGAGTCTCAGATCCATCAGTGGCTGCTGCAAAAACCATTTCAGGCTGAGTGATGTCAGGATTGTCATCAACAATGTACAGAATAGTCAAGTTCCCTCTTCTGCTGGCGGTGGCTGCAAGATCGCCAGTGGCGGTATAGATGTTGCAGCTCTTGTCAAGATCAAAGATCACTATAAGTTTCCTGTTGTTGAGCTTGGTCACTGACAGAAGATTTGCTGATAGATCTGGCACAAATAACACATCACGAAGCAGTCTGGTCACCGTGCGGCCTTTGACCATGATGTTGATGCGCACTGTTCCAGTTCCTGTGGCGAGGATGATGCGTCCATCACCAAGTTTCACAGCCTTTGATGGGTTGATAGGGACGAGGGTTGTGAACCAGGATTTGTTGCTGGTCATGTGTCTGGTACGGAGTGAATCAATGATCCAAGCCAACACTCCAGCTGCAAGTAGAAATACACTTTCAATGGTACAAAATGACACTTCCTCAATGGCGACTTTTCCTGATGGAATGAACTCAGAAGAGGATCCTGGAGGTGCCATTGGCTGATCAAGAGAGTCGTTCAAAGATACGTCTGACATTGGAGTCAGCAATACTTCAGCGGATGGTGAAGAAGGTGGCAAACCAGAACCTTGGCTGAATGTGTCCTCAGCCATCATTGCCTGCTGAGATTGTGGCCTGAACCTTGCTCTTTTGGGTCAAAACCGGTTGACATGTCAAAGATTGCCGCAGTTCCAACATTGTACGTTGGCCATGGCTCTGTGTCAATTTTCTGGAGATCCAAAAGGGGCATTCTGGTGCGAAGAGCGTTGTCTTGGTGGTGTGCCTTGAGCTTGACGTACTGGTGTGCTCATGGTGGCTAATCTGCCTTGTCCATAACCTGTTCCACCAGTTGAAACATTTTGGCCAGAGAAGTTACGTTTCTGGCCCCCCTTCTGGAATCTGGAATACAGCGCGGATTCAGGGCCACCGCTTTCTCTGATGAATTTTTCCTCTGCTCAGAAAATGGAATCACACACTCTCTCCAGAGTAAGTGTGAAATATGGAAGAGGTACCAGTTGTTGCGGTGGAATAAGTTGTTGTTGTTGTTGTTGTTGTTGTTGTAGTTGGCCTCCGTCTTGTCCTCCCTGTGCTGCACCTGCATTGTTTTCAAGTAGTAGTAGCCGTTGTTCCTGTTGCTGGATCCTTGTTGCCTGCTGCTGAATTTCTCTGTCCACTGCCAGTCCTTGTTCCTGAGAGACCAGAAGATGTTCAACAGTGCGATTAAAGCGCTCTGGTAGACTTCCCAGCAGTTTGTGAACAACTTGTGACTCCGGAATAGCTTGTCCCATGAGAGAAATGTGCTCTACGAGAGCTTTCAGATGGGCGAAATGATCATCAATCTTGGTATTTTCCTCCATCTTGAGTGAGTAAAACTCGTTGAGCAGGGCCATCTTCTCTTGTTCGCTGATCTTGTCATACCGGTCTTTGAGCCGCTTCCAGGCAATCTTTGGATTGAAGTCAGGATTTCCATCTCGTATAATTTTTTTTAGCCTTTCAGTCACTTGCATGGCCAGAAGTGTAACGCCTGCTCCTCCTTCCGCTTCCATGCTGCCGCTTGTTCAGGTGTTGGGTTTTGAGGTAGCACTTCGGTTGGCGGATCTGAAACAACCCCCCATAAACCTTTGGCCAGGAACACCATCCGCATGTTGAATGAGAACTCATGGTACTTGTCCCCATCAAATACTTCAACCTTGAAATGATCTCCCACTGATCCTCCCGCCATGGTGGTCAGATGAATCACAGTGCCGCAAATGCCGCTGCTTCTGTTCTGCTTCTGCTCACACCGTCTCAGGCTCTCAGAAAACCAGATCTGTTCAAGGTTGATTCAAGAGTATGGCACACCTGCTCTGATACCAAATGAAGAAATGTGGATCTTAGAATGCCATCTTGAACAAGTCCTTGAAAGTCGGAACCAGCCACAATTTTTCAGAAATCGAAACCAGTCACCTGAAAATGACACCAAAGTGCTACCCAGTGACACTAAAGAGGAGAATCTGGTTATGAGCAGAAAACACAACTGAACAGATTAAAACTACAACTAGTCTCGCATCTAGCTTATGTACTATGAGTCTTGGTTCGGCCTCTGCCTTCACTTGCGTTTGAACGTCCTGTGTGATCCACAGTGCGAGAGGGCAGTCTGCCGGCCTGAGACGGCTGCGCTCGCCTTGGGATGCGATCACACTACGCTGCTGGCTCGCTCGCACAACCTCCCCTCATTTGGCGATCCTCCTTGATTTATCTCTTTGTCGCAGGCCGTGGATCTTCTTTTCTTCTGAGGTCGTCAACCGTAGATTACTCACCGTAGATTGCTAATGGATCGACAAATCCATCATCAGAAGTAGTCCGGTAGATGTCCGGCATCCTTTGCACTCTGCCTAGACATCTCGCTCCATTTGTCCACGTCAGCTCCTCTTCTCGCCTCCCCTCCTCGCTCCAGCACACTCAGCACGGAAGTGCAATAAACTCCATGATATATGTTGTCGATCATCCATAGCCTCTAGAACAACAGGTACAAAGTGGAAAGGGCGAGGCATGGGATTACCCTCTCTCCCGATCCCAGCAGGGTAGAATAGAATAGAGTAGGATAAATAGGGCAGATGGTCAGAGGAGAGAGTGGCGCCTCTCCCCTGACCCTCTGCCTTGCTCCTTTCTTTTTTTGTCATTGGATATACACAAGGAAAAACCTAATTCTAGTTATTCCAACATGCAGTCAGGCGCAGTCAGGCGCAGTCAGGCACAGTCAGGCGCAGTCAGGCGCAGTCAGGCGCAGTCAGAAGCAGTCAGGTGCAGTCAGGCGCAGTCAGGCGCAGTCAGGCGCACACTGGTGCAGTCAGGGGAAATCAGGCGCAGTCAGGCGCAGTCAGGCGCAGTCAGGCGCATTCAGGTGTACTCAGGCGCACTCAGGCGCACTCAGGCGCATTCAGGCGCACTCAGGAGCACTCAGGCGCACTCAGGCACACTCAGGCGCACTCAGGCGTACTCAGGCGCACTCAGGCGCAGTCAGGCACAGCCACACGCACTCAGGCGCAGTCAGGCGCAGTCAGGCACACTCAGGGGCACTCAGGCACACTCAGGCGCACTCAGGCGCACTCAGGCGCACTCAAGCGCACTCAGGCGCACTCAGGCGCACTCAAGCGCACTCAGGCGCACTCAGGCGCACTCAAGCGCACTCAGGCGCACTCAGGCGCACTCAGGCGTACTCAGGCGCACTCAGGCGCAGTCAGGCACAGCCACACGCACTCAGGCGCAGTCAGGCGCAGTCAGGCACACTCAGGGGCACTCAGGCACACTCAGGCGGACTCAGGAACACTCAGGCACACTCAGGCACCCTCAGGCACACTCAGGAGCACTTAGGAACACTCGAGCGCACTCAGGCACACTTAGGCGTACTCAGGCGCACTCAGGCGTACTCAGGCGCACTCAGGTACTCTCAGGCGTAGTCAGGCGCAGTCAGGCGCAGTCAGGCGCAGTCAGGCACAGTCAGGCGCAGTCACGCGGAGTCAGGCGCAGTCAGGCGCAGTTAGGTGCAGTCAGGCGCACTCAGGCGCAGTCAGGCGCCGTCAGGCGCAGTCAGGCGCAGTCAGGCGCGGTCAGGCGCAGTCAGGCGCAGTCCGGCGCAGGCAGGCACAGTCAGGCGCAGTCGGGCGCAGTCAGACGCAGTCAGGTGTAGTCAGGCGCAGTCAGGCGCAGTCAGGGGCAATCAGTGGCACTCAGGCACACTCAGGCGCACTCACGCGAACTCAGGCGCACTCACGCGCATTCAGGCGCACTCAGGCGCACTCAGGTGCACTCAGGCGCACTCAGGCACACTCAGGCGCTCTCAGGCGCACTCAGGCGCACTCAGGCGCAGTCAGGCGCAGTCAGGCGCAGTCAGGCGCAGTCAGGCGCAGTCAGGCGGAGTCAGGCGCAGTCAGGAACAGTCAGGTGTACTCAGGTGCACTCAGGCGCACTCAGACGCACTCAGATGCACTCAAGCGCACTCAGGCGCACTCAGGCGCACTCAGGCGCACTCAAGCGCACTCAGGCGCACTCAGGCGCACTCAGGTACACTCAGGCGCACTCAGGCACAGGCATGCGCAGTCAGGCGCAGTCAGGCGGAGTCAGACACAGTCAAGCACAGTCAGGTGCAGTCAAGCGCAGTTAGGCACAGTCAGGCGCAGTCAGGCGCAACTCAGGCTCACTCAGGCGCACTCAGGCGCACTCAGGCACACTCAGGCGAACTCAGGCGCACTAAGGCGCACTCAGGCGCACTCAGGCGCACGCAGGCACACGAAGGCGCAATCAGGCGCAGTCAGGGGCACTCAGGCACACTCAGGCACACTCAGGCGCACTCAGGCGCACTCAGGGGCATTCAGGCCCACTCAGGCGCACTCATGTGCATTCAGGCGCACTCAGGCGTTGTCAGGCACATTCAGGCGCAGTAAGGCGCAGTCAGGCGCAGTCAGGCGCAGCCAGGCGCAGTCAAGCGCAGGCAGGCGCAGTCAGGTGCAGTCAGGGCCACTCAGGCGCACTCAGGCGCACTCAGGAGCATTCAGGCGCACTCAGGCGCACTCAGGCGCGTTCAGGCGCACTCAGGCTCACTCAGGCACACTCATGCGCAGTCAGGCGCACTCAGGCGCGCTCAGGCGCACTCAGGCACACTCAGGCGCCCTCAGGTGCACTCAGGCACACTCAGGCGCAGTCAGGCGCAGTCAGGCGCAGTCAGGCGCAGTGAGGCGCACTCAAGCACACTCAGGCACAGTCAGGCGCAGTAAGGTGCAGTCAGGCACAGTCAGGCGCAGTCAGGCGCAGTCAGGCGCACTCAGGCGCACTCAGGCGCACTCAGGCGCCCTCAGGCGCACTCAGGCACACTCAGGCGCCCTCAGGTGCACTCAGGCACACTCAGGCGCAGTCAGGCGCAGTCAGGCGCAGTCAGGCGCAGTGAGGCGCACTCAAGCACACTCAGGCACAGTCAGGCGCAGTAAGGTGCAGTCAGGCACAGTCAGGCACAGTCAGGCGCAGTCAGGCGCAGTCAGGCGCAGTCAGGGGCAGTCAAGCGCAGTCAGGCGCAGTTAGGTGCAGTCAGGCGCAGTCAGGCGCACTTAGGCGCAGTCAGGCGCAGTCAGGAGCAACTCAGGCGCACTAAGGCGCACTAAGGCGCACTCAGGCGCACTCAAGAACACTCTGGCGCAGTCAGGCTCAGTCAGGCGCAGTCAGGCTCAGTCAGGCGCAGTCAGGCGCAGTAAGGCGCAGTAAGGCACAGTCAGGCACAGTCAGGCGCAGTCAGGCGCAGTCAGGCGCAACTCAGGTGCAGTCAGGAGCACTCAGGCGCACTCAGGCGCACTCAGGCGCACTCAGGCCCTCTCAGGCACACTCAGGCGCACTCAGGCGCACTCAGGCGCACTCAGGCGCACTCAGGCGCACTCAGGCG